>CM053790.1:811956145-812196145 GCA_028749045.1 Cupressus sempervirens | reverse complement strand
GGTGAAAATAGGAAAACCCATCATAGCCAAAATACATACAAAATCAAACCAAGGATTAAATCATGAATTATGTCATCCAACGTACTCGGAAGGTACTCAACTCTGATACTTGTCCTAATTTCCCAATTAGAACAAATGGCTTAAAAGGTAGGGATTTGGACTTGAGAATTTATCTCCCCTCTCTTATCATTGAGATAGTGTGATAGGGTACGCTCATCCTGGCAATTCAGGGGAGTCGATACTCGGTACCTGTAACCTGCATAAAAAACCATGCATGTACAAGCACAATATATACTAAGCTAAACAAGCAATGGTAGAAAGTGGTGCATCATGTAAATCCCGACTAGCAGGTGACTACGACTCCCTTCCTTAGCCACATCAAACACGCCATACAAAAGCAAACACGC
This sequence comes from Cupressus sempervirens, assembly GCA_028749045.1. Taxonomy (NCBI): domain Eukaryota; kingdom Viridiplantae; phylum Streptophyta; class Pinopsida; order Cupressales; family Cupressaceae; genus Cupressus; species Cupressus sempervirens. The sequence continues at coordinate 812,195,738 of CM053790.1, read as the reverse complement.
AAAGCAAACACGCACACCATACACATGAGAGTATGGGGTAAGTATCCATAATAAAACACATATGATAATAAATCATCTTACTAATCATCATTAATAACTGAAAGCAATGTAATAATCATCATCAATAATTGTGAACACTAGAAATAATCATCATACATACATGAAATGTAGAGTCTAAGTAATCTCATCACATAATAAGCTGAATCCATAGTAGAATATCTGATAATCTCAAAACAATGTTGCTAACTATCAACATAAAACCAGCTCTAAAAGAGTTCAGCAATGACAACAAAATGCGAACTAGGGGCAGGCACTACATATGGGCTCATTTTATTGGATGAAAAGGTTTGAATTGTACATTTGGACCTTGAATAACTGATTCACACCCCCTCTTAGTTATTCTAAAGCATTTCTACCAACTGGTATTGGAGCCATATGCTGATTTAGTTTAAAGGTACTAGAAACAGGAAGATCAAGATGTCCAAGAGAGAAGTTCTCAAGCCCAACAATGATAACTTTGCTGCATGGAAAAGCCTAATGAAACTGCACCTAGGATCAATAGGTGACTATGCAAAAACCTCAATTGGAGTGGAACATGTAGATCCAACTGGACCCCTTTCTATAGATGATTTGAACAAAAGGAAGGAGAACAATCAGGCAATGTTGAAGATTGCCTCTGCACTCAACTATGCTAAATTTGATGACATCAAGGGATGTGACTCTGCATTCAAGATGTGGAAAGCCTTGTTAGATACCTATGGAGGAGATTAGAATGTCCAAAAAGAAAAAAGAGAAATCCTTAGAGGAAAGTTTGATGACATGAGAATGGAGGAAGATGATAATGCTACTCAATATGGCTCTAGAATGAAAGAAGTGGTAAGTGCAATAAGAAGTCTATGTGGTCATTTGGAAGAAGATAATATCAATAGAAAAAACTTAAGAACCTTGCTCCTCATCTATGCTATTAGAGTTTTAGCCATCCAAGAGCTAAGGTGTATCCTAGGAAATGCACTGAATTTTGAAGGAATAGTGGGTAGATTTACTGCATTTGAGCTGTCCAACATTGATAGCTATAGACCTGAGAATCTTGAATTTTCTTTCAAGGCCAAGCTGACATTAAAAGACACATAGGAGGTCAAGTCAAAGTAGAAGAGTAGAAAAGGAAAACATGCATCCAGTGACAGCAACTCATATGAAGAAGATGTGGAACAATTGGAAGCATTATTGGCCAGAAGATTTCATAGAGGCAAAGGTAAATTCAAATGTAAGCTACCTATCATTTATTTTAATTGCAATGAAGTAGGACATATTGCTGCAAGGTGTACACAAAAGAAGAACTACACAGAAGGAAACAAGTATAAGAACAAAAGAGAAGATGATAGTAAAGATTACAAGGACAAAGGCAAAAGATGCTACATTGTTGAAGAGGATTTTGATGAGAATGATGATGAAGTAGTCTATGTAGCCATTAAGGATGAATTAGATGAAGATGAGGCAACAACACTAGTAACTTGTGTGAACAAGTATGACAAGTGGATCATAGATAGTGGATGCTCGCATCACATGATGAGACAAAAGTAAGTTTATTACATTTACTCAATATGATGGAAATAGTGTTAGATTTGGTAATGATGCTCCATGTCAAATCAAAGGAAAAGGTTCCATTAAACTTACAAAGAAAATCTCATGTGATAATGCATACTATGTTGAAGGATTGAACTACGATTTGTTGAGTGTATCATAGTTAGGAAATGTAGGTTGCAAAGTAGAATTTAGAAACAAAACTACCAAAATCTATGATATTGATGGAAATCTAATAGGAAAAGGTGAACAAACTAGGAATAACTTGGTTTACCTAGATATGGAAAATACAACATGTCTCATTGTTAAACTTGATGATGTGTGGCTATGGAATAAAAGGTTATGTCATGTTAACTTTGATAATATGATTAGAATAAACAAAAAGAAGAAAGTCAAAGGTTTGCCTGAGTTAAAGAAGCCTAAAAATACAATGTGCAAACAATTTCAACTAGGAAAGATTACTAGGTCAAGTTTCAAAAGAAAAACCTACACTTCCAGAGAAGTACTAGAGTTAGTCCATATAGACTTATGTGGTCCAATAGAAGTACAATGCTCCTAAGGATATAGATACATAATGCTATTTGTGGATGACTACTCCAAGATGATGACTACCATGTTTGTAAAGCAAAAATATGATGCATTTCAAATGTTTAAGTGGTATTTGGCTAGGGTTGAGAAGGAAACAAGAAAGAGTCTAAAGTGCCTAAGATCAGACAAAGGAGGAGAGTTTATATCAAAAGAATTTAAGATATTTTGCAATGATAAAGGAATCAAGAGACAAACATCATCACCAAGAACTCCACCTTAGAATGGCATTGCAGAAAGAAGGAATAGATCGGTGATAGATTGTGCAAGAACGTTGATGATGGAGAAAAATATTGCTCTAGAGTATTGAAGAGAAGTTGTAGGTACTGTTGTTTACACCCTGAATCAAGTTCAAGTCAAGAAAGGAAAAAATTTAACACCTTTTGAATTATGGTATGGTCACTCACCTAATATAAAACATTTCAAAGTATTTGGTTGTAAGTGATATATTCTTAAAGATACTAGAAATGAAAAATTTGATGCAAAGAGTGATGAAGGCATATTCGTTGGATACTCTACTAGAAGAAAATCATATAAGTGTTTGAATACTAACACTAACAAGATTGTGGAGAGTGCAAATGTAAATTTTGATGAGCATGCAGAAGTCTAAGTTGATGAATCCAAGACACCAAAAGGATGGTAAACATTTGTGACAAGGATGCCAGACCAATGACAAGGAACAAACTAAGAAATGAATCATGTCTGCTGAGCAAGATTGAGCCCAAAATAGTGAAAGATGCACTACAAGATGTTGACTAGTATAAAGATATGGAAGAAGAGATAGACTAGATTGAGAAGAATAATACATGGACCCTAGTTCCTAGACTAGCTGATAAAAATGTAGTTGGTATCAAATGGGTCTTTAGGAAAAAACTTGATGAGAATGGTGAGATAAAAAGAAACAAGGTGAGGCTAGTTTGTAAAGGTTATGCACAAGAAGAAGGACTAGACTATGGGGAAACATTTTCCCTATTATAAGGATGGAAGGAGTCAGAACATTACTTGCATATGCTACTTACAAAGGTTTCAAAGTCTATCAGATGGATGTCAAGTCTACTTTTTTGAATGGTATACTAGAAGAGGAAGTCTACATAGAACAACTAGAGGGATTTGTTGATGACAACAACAAGGATATGGTTTGCAAATTGCATAAAGCACTCTATGGTTTAAAGCAAGAACCTAGAGCATGGTATGAAAAACTTCACAAATATCTTGTAAAGATAGGATTTGAAAGAACTGATGACAACAACAACCTGTATATCAAAGTAGAAAAAGGTGAAGACATTTTGATATCTGAAATGTTTGTTGATGATATTATATTTGGAGGAAAAGATGTTCTATGAAAATATTTTGCTAACCAAATGAAACATGAGTTTAAGATGTCAATGTTTGGAGAAATCAAATTCTTTGTTGGATTGCAAGTATATCAACTGAAGCATGGCATATTTGTAACCCAATCCAAATATATCAAAGCGATACTCAAGACATTTGGATTAGAAGACTCAAAACTAGTTAGCACACTAATAGTAATAGGACATAAGTTATCCAAGAATGATGAGTTAGTTGAAGTGAATCAAACAATGTATAGATCAATGATTGGAAAGTTGTAGTATGTTGTGCATAGTAGACCAGACATTGCATTAGTAGTTGGAATTGTGGAAAGATTTTTTGCTAATCCAAGAGAAAATCATCTAATGGTAGTAAAAAGAATACTGAGGTACCTAAAAGGAAATGATGACTTTGGTTTGTACTACAAGAGGAGTGACAAGTTTGAGTTCAGAGCCTACACGGATGCAGATTGGGGAGGAAATATTGATGATAGTAAAAGAACTAGTGGAGGAGCCCTTTTCTTAGGTAAAAGATTGATTACTTGGACCAGCAAAAAAAAAAGTTGTACCTCATAGTCCACAACAGAAGCTGAATATGTTGCAACTGCTATAAACTACACTAATATTGTATGGATCAAACATCTATTGCAAGGTATGAAGGAAGAGGTAGTTGAACTTGTGATACTCTATTGTGATAACATAAGTGCCATTAACATATCAAAGAATCTTGTAATGCATGCTAAAACAAAACATATTGCAATTAAGTATCACTATGTAAGAGAATTGGTGGAAGATAAGCAAGTGAGGATGCAATATGTCAGCTCAAAGGAACAAATTGCTAACATCCTTACAAAAGCACTTGCTAAAGATGCTTTTGAGTATCTTAGAGGTAAATTAGGGGTGATATCCCTATCGAAGGCTATCTAAAGAAAAATGAAGACTACCCTACATCAAATGAGTTGACTATTGGCATATTACAAATTGATGCAGCAAATACTTACTTTAGGAGTTTACCTGAAGTAATCAAAGTACAAAAATTCTAAACAAGTCACAAACAAGGTGACAGAGGGAGGAAGTGGAAGTTCTAGAAGATGCCATAATTGCATGATAAGATACTGAAATAATGCATCTTTGGCATTTTTGTCAAAGAGGAAGAAATAACAAAAATTGATCCACAACATTCAATTGGAAAGAGGAAGAAGTAGCTAATAACAGTGAAAGAGAAAATGATCAATGCATGCAGAGGCAGAGATAATGAAAAAGGAAGTCAGAAGTAGTTAAAGATCAAAGTGAAGATGTGGTAAGCCATAGAAAAGAGGGAGAAAAAGGATGTTCAAGAAGAAATAGCAGAAGGGAAAGAAAAAGGGAATAGGAGCTAAGAGGGAGAAGCAAAAGTAAAATAATTAGGATAGCAGATTAGAGAGGGAGATGCGAAAATTGTTGGTAACACATATTTCTTTTTAGCATTTGACTTATTGTTCTAACCTAGTTGGCATTTTGATAACTTGGTTGAATAGTTTGGTTTGATGGTAGATAAGTTTGGTTTTCCATCAATTCCAAAGAGGGAGATTGTTCAAAATTTGATTGAAAAGATCACTACCAAAGAGGGAGATTGTTGCAAAGCAGGAAGATGGTTGATAAAAAATATTTTCAATCATTTTTTTGTCATTGATGTCAAACTTGCTATTTGTAGGAATGAAAATTTCTTATAAGATCCAAGCACTATCACTTAGTTGATTGATGAAGAGGATTTAATTAGCAAGATGTAACAAGAGTACCTAAGGGAAAGGTTGAGTTATGGTTTTGTAATAAAGTGCAAGGATCAGTTAAGACAATGGTTAAATGATGTATTGATAACATACTTGTAGATACTAAGGCTGGCCACACTTAGAAACTTTAGAAGTATAGTTTGTAATAAGGTTAATTATAAAGCTCAAGTAAGTTCATTAGTGAGTGTCGAGAAAATTAGTTAGAGCCAAGAAAATTTTCACCTGGAGCTGAGCAAATGTAAAATCTAGTGTTTGTCGAGTGATATAGAAGGAGCCGAGTGTGTTTAGGTGCCGAGCATTAGAAAAAACTTAGTGGATGCCAAGTGAATCCACAATAGGTGCCAAGCATCAGTAAAATGTAGTTGATGCTGAGTAACACAATATGTGTCGAGCACTAGAATTTCAGTAGTGTCGAGCTGTTGCATTATTGCAAAAGTCAAAGATTTGCTAGATCTAAGCTAACAAGTTTGTTATCTTGAATTTTGTGAACCAAATGGAGGATAAGGATGATGAATTGGTGGCACAAATTTTTATGTAAACTATTTTTGAGCGAATTCAAGAGGATTCTTCAAGATTTTTCTAGAAGGAACAAGATATGGGTTAGATTCAATGAATCCTACCTAATCCATTCAAACCAAAATTAAAGGAGGGAAGAGTCGAGTAGGAAAAGCAATTACAAACTTTTATTGAAGGATTCATAGGCCAAAAATCAAGAGTTTCTAGAGTGCCAAATTGTGAAGTGGTTGAAGGGTGTCAAGGAGAAGGCATCAAGGAGAAGGAAGAACAGGGCACATAGACTATGCTTTGATAAGTGGTCATATAGAAGATTGCACTAGTATAATGAGCATGAAGACTCAAGGAGACAAAGCTTAAGGAGGACAAGCTATTACAGCTATAGAGATTGAAAACTAGGCAAATTGTGAAGAGCTAAACAAAGATCTAAAATTTGAGAGATAAGTTGTAAGCTATAATTAGGTCAAAAGCCCTTATTGTTACTCTCTAGCAATTGTATCAATTAGGGTAAAATCCTATGGACTTAGGTTGGTTTAACAACCATTTGAAAATTCTTTAATAGGGTGGCATTCCATGTGAATATTCTAAAGTCCTCTAACGAGGCCCACTTCTAACAGGGGGGTTAAATCCTTTAAACATGTTTATAAGCTCATTTTATTGGATGAAAAAGTTTGAATTGGACATTTGGACCTTGAATAACTGATTCTACCCCCCCCCCCCCCCCCCCTCTCAGTTATTCTAAAGCATTTCTAACATGAAGTTCACTCAGCACCTATTGAATCCCTAACTCAGCACATACTCTAGCTTGACATATACATTATACTCAAAATAATCTTGGAAATTGGTTAAGTGTGTTGATACTCAATTGTTAAATCCAATCTGTGGCCAACAAAAAGATGGAAAAAAGCATATATTATGCCTTCACATTATGTGTAGGAACCATGTAAAGGAAATAACATATTATTGACAAAAGAAAGGCCTTCTAAAACATCTCATACTAAGACATTTGGGTCATAGGCATGAATCTAATTGTAAGATTAATTGGAGGAAGTAGTATATAGTTCGTAATGGAATTTTTAAAGTGTTAAGGGATTCTAATAGTGTCCATGTATTTTTTAGGTAAAGGGGCACTATGGTTGAGTTTAAGTTGGGAAGTTATCTGAACAAACAAAGGTATGACTATCAGAATGGATAGAAGGTTGATTTGGTGCATTACTAAAGGTGTAATGTGGAAATTGGTTGGGTGTTCTATCTATTAGAGAAGGTACAATAAGATTACTTTATGATTCTGGGAAGGTAGGGCTTTAAGATTAAATATACTGTATAGAAAAGGGTCAGCAATAAGTGGGGCAATCATAGTTCAAATTAACTAATTTAGAAGATTGTGTTGAGTTATTAGTTGGGGTAGGTTTGAATCCTTAAGGATATAGAAGATGTCACCATATTGATTTGGGTGTCCAAAGGGTAAGTTGGGGGGTTGTTTTTAAAGACACTTTATTTGTTGTTAGTCAAAGGGTGTTGATTATGTCACCATATAGATCTTTTATTTTGAGGTGATCTAAAATTGCATCACAACTCTAGTCAATGATAGCAAGAGACTCCTAATGAGGGTCTTGAGGCATGTGTAATTGCTTCAACCAACAAGATTGTCTCATTTAATTTAAAATTCAATGCACCTCGTAACTTATCAAAATCAATACTCACCGTAGATTTTGGTACCTTGCATCTTTTCCTAGAAAGTTCACCTTCTTAACCATCAAATTCTATAGGAATACCTATCTATTTAATTAGATAAGTAGCTTCTTTCTTTCCTCCTTCCACGTAATAGAATCCAATCAAAGCTTCCACAACATCTATTAACATCTTTCTTGAAAGAACATGATAAAAACTTGAATCTACTTAAATTTCACCCTCCTCCATTGAATCATCATCACTATCTTCAAGATGCATGCTTTTATGTGTTAGGAGTTCTTTTGACGAGCTGAGATTCACATCAGGAAGAAAATTTGTATTATCAACTTCATTAGTATGCTCATAAAAGAATGGGAGCATACTAGGAGTAGCTCATCTAGATGGAGCAAAGTGATCAGCCTAAATATAGGACTGTAGTCCTTTACTCAGTGCATATTGATATAGTACAACATTTTCTACAATCTATTGTCTCATGCATGTAATTTGTCCCTCATCTGATGTAGTGCAAGGTAGGAGAAACCCCAAAGGAGATGTCCTAGCCCCCAGAAACTAACCACATAGTGGAAACATAACAATAAAGAAACAATAATCCATGATCTGATACCAAATGTAACTCTTTATTCATATGTTTATATGTAATGTGCCTAGCTTTAAGGCCTTTTGGGTTAGGGCCAAATACAAAAACAATTACAAAAATAGTTCTACAAGATCCCTCAAGATCCAACTTACAATCTCAATCTTACCTAGTCCAGATCTGCACTCTAGTAGAAACATCCAAGGAAATCTTAACTTGTGTTCACAAGCCCACCAAGAAATCTCCTAGTTTCAAGTTGTAGCTATGAGCTCTTTGAAATTTGAATCCTCTTCTCCAAGATGAATCACATTCACTAAAGACTCCATAAGACCCCTTACTTATACCCAACTAAGCCACAAATTAGCCCATTTTATTAAAAATTAAATTAAATCTCTTACATTAAATATATGTTGAGCCATAAGTCAGCTACAACACAAATTAAATACCCCAAAGTCAGCTCACAGACAACTTGGTACTTATAGGAACCAAGACTAGATTGAGTCTTTAGAAAACCAAGCTGAGCATCAGCCAAATCACAAGCATTTCCAAGCTCCCAATGCATGTAGAGCAATCTACACATGTCGAGCACTACAATTAATGTCAAGAAACCCATACAGGCTAAGAAACCAACACCTACCAAGCATAACAGGTGTTGAGAAACAAATACAAGCCAAGAATCACATAAGGTGAGGAGCTCCAATAACGAACGAGCACCTTGGCCACAATTAGACCCTTAAATGATCAAGCACCACTATTTAGTGACCGAGTCCGCAACTCCAAGCCAAAATACCCCCAACATGCAAGATTGCTAAAAACCCTAGGATGCTCTTGCATCATCATGTTTTTGAGGGTATTTGAGGAATAAAAATCTACTAAAAGCCCATTTAAGATATGCATCCCCTAACAGTTCTTCCCTCTCAAAGCATAATGACACTGACATGATACAACATTCAATGCTTCCAAGATCTGTCAGTGATATTTTAAAATTTGGTAACACAATCAATGAAACATATTGTAACTTCCAATAGAAAGACAATTTTTTCATTTTGAGAATTGTTTTTCTTGTATATATAGAGCTTAGTATGAGCATCCTTAATATTGCTACAAACCTTGATAAGAAAATTCTAAGATTTCTTAAGCCAAATTTCTACAATATATTTAATAAATGGATATATTTTACAAACTTGTTAGAGCTAAGATTGTACCTCCAACCAACATCCATCCATGTTTCCCATTATTTTGAAAGAAACAAACAATTTAGTAAGGGATGACTTCCTTAAATACTCTCAGGTAGTATTTAATAACGTTACATACTCCAATAATGACATTGGTAAAAAACCATACAACTGCTATAGGAGAGAACAAAAAACTCACTTCCCCATACCAAATCTTTGAACAAGGAAGAGTAGAACAAGGATTACAATAGAAATACCCACAACAACACCTACATAAAATATAGTTTTTAGTAATCTCTCTTAGTTCACTCCATAAAATCCAATATTGAGGTAAATATATTTTTTGATTGTCCAATTATGCTAAGACTCATGAAATAATGTCAAATTTGTATGTCTCACCATTGGTTAGTTTAGAGTTATCTAATTGAATTCCTTTGATAGCAGACATCATTGCTCAATGTTTGTAAGAATAAAAAAAATCAGCCAACAATGAGAGCCCTGATCGAACCCTCTATAACATCATCCCCAAAATTAAGAAGAGTCTTACAAAAACAAAAAATACTTATTTTACAACTAGACCTAAAATTGCAGGATTAAGTGCTCTATCACTAATCACCATGCAAGTACCAATCAACTCAAAACTAAAAAAAATTGTCTATGGCACTCCACTATTCTCAAGCACTTCCTTTACCTTGTTGTTAACATTTCATAGATTATTTTGTTTTCCAAAATATATTAAATTAGGATCCAAAGAAAACTATTGGAATTGTGTGCCACCATTTTTTCGATATTGACATGCCAACATAATAATGAATATAGAGCAAATGTTCCTCTTAAACAAAATAAAGTAAATTACAATAGCAGTCATTATAAAAAAGAGATAAATTATACTTTTTGTGGATATTATTTCAACAATAGATTGCTTACATTCTCCATGATCATCTACTCTAATAACAATGAAGACATACTTCATGAGAATTAGTGTTAATGACTAGTATATGATGCTCAGATATCCAAAAATATTGACTTCTTATGGACTTACAATATGAAGAGCATTGAAGGTATAAAGAGGCAAAGTCCCACCATATCCATAGATAACTTTGAGTGTTTTATAGGCTAGCCACAAGGTCCCCCACTTTCCAACATCCTGTATTCACTATAAAAAAAACAAGAACATAAAAGAAGTTTGTGATAAGTTTGCAATGTTTTTCTTGGAATCATTTTCCAATACAAGAAATTGAAAAGAGAAGGTAAAATATTGCAGGTTTTGCCTATTTCTATTGAACTAATGGAATAAATGATTTCACATTGCATAATATGTTGCTTGGTTTCTAAATTATCCTTGGTGAAATTTGGCTTACAAAACTGCTACCAATTCTTACATTGGGTGCTTTTGAATCCTTCTTTTTGAATGACGAACCATATCTATTTTGCAACTCACTTAGATTTTCTTTTACAAAAGCCTTCCCTCCAAGATTTGTAGAACTGAATTTGGAGCTCGCCAAAGCTTTCTTTTCTAACAAATATAGTCTTTTTTCTGTGGAGCTAGTGACGATCCTTTTAAAGAAACTTCCAGTTGGAGGAGTAGCTATGGGTGAATTATGTTTTGTTGAGTCTGTTAGAATATTATTGATATCGAGAACATTTTTCTTAGTCAATAGAAAATAGAAGAACGAGCATCACAAGCTCAACTTGGGTAGGTATTCAAAACAAATTGTAAGTATAAATGCAAATATTTATAAATTGTAAACTATTTGGTCTCAATGAAATTGATTACAAAAAATTCATGATACCAAGAAAAAATGTAGGCCTTGGAGTTTTAAAAAATAACTTATGAACATGACAAGAAATTAGCCTATAGAAGGGGCTATAAAGCTATGGTTGAACAACTATGAGCAATGAGTGCACAAAGTTCTTCTGCTAGATCTATCAATGAGGTAAATAAGTCAATTGATTTTTATTTCAAATTGAATATTTTAGCAATTACTGTATTTGATATTAAGTTCCAAAAATATGTTGTTTTATTTCTTTTAAGGAAGGAAACAATTGTTATCTTTTTTTTAAAAACTTTAAAGTCAATATATTTATATGTATTAAAATGAATAATTAACATTTCTTAATATTTGTCTTGTATTTATATGTATACATTATTGATAAATGCACTAATTATTTACATTGGATTGCAACCTGCCAATCCTGATACACCAGTCAAGCAATATGGAGGTGTCAATTTGAATGTGAATCATAGTATTGAAGGTATATATTTTCTATTCAATTTTTATTTCTAGATTATTAATGCAAGCAAACATTTTAAATTGGATTTGGTGTAGTAATACAAATTTAACTATAATATGTGTTGGGATCAAGCAAAGATCTTGTATTGTAATTGTAGGGGATGTAGAGGTTGCTCCTAATAAGCGTGTTGAGGTTCAAGTCATTGGGCAAGATGTTGTGGTTGGACAAGGTAAAGAGCGCTACAATGTTCTTTAAACTCTTTAAAGTCTCAATTTTTTTAAATCTAACCCTTTTATTTGTTATTGTAGAGGATCCGCCTTTGCAAAGGACAATGAGATTGCATCCACAGGTGAGAAGAAATGTTAATGATGACATGGATATGCCTCTACAACAATATAGGGAAGGGAAAAAAAAAAGACAAAAAGAAATGATTCTCGTTTATGTAACTTATTTGATAATGACTAATGTTTATGTCTAGATTTTTTAATTGTGTTCTATAGAATGTTCATGTGAATGCTCTAATGAATCTTATGGTTTGAAGTTAATGTGAATTTTCTAATAAAACTTATGTGTTAATGAATGTTATCATGTGATAATTCATGAATTTTATATTTTATTAATAGAATGAATTAACTTTAGATGTTAATGTAGAATTTAGATGTGGGGGGTGGGGCCAAAAGATCTTCCACCTTCACGTGGTTGGCCTTGATTAGTAGAGAATATTAAACTATTCTTGAAACCAAGTTAAGCTCAACATTAACCTATGATTGCATGACAACTAACTGTGTAAATCTCTTGGTTTCAGGCAATGTAGAAGGAGGTCATAGTTCAATATCCAATCTCAATTCATATGCATACGATATCAGGTGGAGCTAAAAATTGCAACAGGTTTGCATTTTTATTAGAGGTCTTTAATTAGATATTTTAAGTTATAGACCATCATGAACATTGTAACTTTGACTCATATAGGCAAGGGTAATGTCATTAGCATGCAAGGAAATCAAGACTTTCTATGTGTTGACTTGCTAAGGACATTCTCTCAGCCATAGCAGCTATAGTTCTAACATTCATGATAGTATATAATTTTAATAACTTAATAAATCTATTAAATAAATGTAAATGTGGTGCATTTTTTCAGATCCACCTATTGTCCATGCATATAGAATGCAACTACATGTGCATTCTCAATTCAGAGTGGTAGAATCTTATTTTGTATGTGACAAAAAAATGACATACACCATGTAGACACCTAAATTTGATTACACTACTTTGGTAATCTAATTTAGCCATCTCTAAAGGCATCATTAATTAAATTCTTATTTAATTAATCCTTTTTCATCCCCTAGTTGATTAATTTAATTAATCATCTATAGTCCTAATTGATAAATCAAATAATCTATTATTTATCAATTAAATCCTTTTCTCCTATCTAATTCCAAAAATCCCCATTTATTAAATAAATCTATTTGATAAATGAAATCCTCAAATTCAAAAAAACCCTAACCTATCTCTAATCCTCCATTTAGCCTAATCCACCCCATCCACCCATACTAACCAATCTTAGCCACTAACTCACCCACCCTCATTAATGCCATCCACTTGCACATCTCTAACATCCCTAATCTAATCCTAAACCCAAGCCTAATCCACCCCCTAATGTTGTCACATTCCTTAAACAAGTTTAAGACTTTCCTAATCCAAACCAAAGTCTCCCCTCAAAAAAACCCAACCACTAAGTCATTAGTGCTCTTACAAAACATAAAGACTCTTACAAGCCCACTCATGACTCTTACACCCATCTTCCACACTCTTCCCTCTTCCACACTCATTCCTCTTACATCCCTCTTACATACTCAACCCCACTCATCATGCCCTTAACCAACCCTTAACCCTACCCTCTCACACTCATCCTCCTTGTGACAAGTGTCACCTTCCCATTGGTGCTAAACAAGCATAATCCATGTGCTCCCCTTTGAGTGCATCTTAGCCCTCCTTAAGCCTTCATCCATCCTTGCATCTAGGCCCTCCATCCCTCTACCCCTTAGCCTATAAATTGAATCCCATCCCAAGCCATTTCATCAACAATCTTTGAGCTAAAGTTACCATGCTATTTTGAGAACCAAAGCCATTAACCATACCCTTATAATGCCAAATTGAGAGCTCACAAAGCTACCAATTTGCCATTACCCATCTCCATTGAAGCAGCTTTTGAGCATCTTGAGCATACATCCACAGCAAAAGGACACATCTACAGAATCAAGAAAGCATGGAGTGTTTTCTCGTGTGAGGTTTGCACTTCTTATTTTCTTTCTTAGTCTAAGCATATATGTGAATTTAGTTTTTGGTTTGTGAATGTTTACTTCATTTGTTAATGTTCTTTGCATACTGATTCTGGTTCTACACACCAAAAGATGGGAAAATGATGTATATTTTGCAAGCCTAGAACCTTTTTTTGTTATATTTTGTCACATGTATCCACATGAATATGAATATTTTGTCACAAATATCACTTAAGAACATTGCTTTCTTCATATTTCAGGTTGAAAGAGGTGTATTTTTTCTACTGATAATCTTGCAGTCCCTAGATAGATCAGATAGCCCACTTCACCAAAGGACATAAGTTACAAGGTACATGTTCTAGAGTATATTTTTTCACTAATACCATTGTCATACAACCATGGAAGCCTTCATGGCCATAGCCACAACCGAGAAAACTATGTTAATAAGCATGAATCCACACATCCCATGCCATGCTTCCAACCTTCACAAATGCTCCCTTGGCTAACCTATCAAGCCTTGTCCCGCTCGACTCTTGCCTTTTGTCTTCTCCTTGTCACTCTCTCTCTCTACAAAAACTACCCTTCTGGCTGCTTATATAGTAGCAAGTCCCACAAAACCAACAAGTGGTATTACATAAACCATGTGCTAAAACCATGTGCTACCTAACCCACTGACCCCACATTTAATATTGGGCATTTAATTTTTTTTCCAATATTAAATAATTACATCAAATATTATCACAATGTTACAATACAACTCATCAAGTATATTTCATGGGAATCTTTACATGTTGCACATCCATCTAGGTGGAACATTACATGATAAAATAAAATAATAAAATATAACAATATTATGCAATGTGTGCAACACCCATTATCTCAACACATTAATGATGTAGAAATTCTTAGAGATGTATGTTCTAGAAGAACTAACTTATCAATGTTGTATTATTTGGTTTCTTTTTTCATGTATAATTTCATCACTTGATGTGATATGGGAAAGACAAACAATCTCTAGATACACATCATTTATTTTCATAATATTAAAGCAAATTAAAATTTTGATTTTTTTTTTAATGATGGATTATAGGATTCCAAATCTAGACCAAATTTGAGTCATGCCTATATCTAGCTAGGTTTCAAATTTCAAACAAGCCTCTTTATTCCTCTTGTAAAATGAAATAACCCAGAGAAGATTTCCAATTTGCATCCACAATCTGATATAAATATAGAGTTGAAGTAGTCATGCTTATTAAGATCAAAGACACAACTTCCATGGCTTTCCTATTCACGAGTCCAAAACTCATCCCCATTATTTATAGGGAACTATAATGAAGCCCATTATTCTTGTAACTCGTCCTCTAAATCTGCTACCTACAAATAAGTTGCATTTTCAATGAACTTCACTCTATTAAAAATACTTTTCCAAATGAAAACAAATATCAATTTTCATAAGAGATCAAAATTAAAAAGATTAAAAAGGTTGCAGATTAATAACTCTAAGTGAAAAGACAATCTCACATAAACCAACCTTTGAAGAATGGTGCAAGTCAACAACCCACATGAATGGTAGAGAATACAATAGAAGTTAAATAAGAGAAATCAGAATAAGGGCAACAGTTAATGTATCAAGCTAACGATCACAAAAATTTTGGATCTTTGTATAAATTATTTTTTTGTCTAGTATAACTAATTGTTGTAGGCCAGAATTGAATGTAAGGAATCATTTGGGTACATATTTTGTCTTTAGGATTTAATGAAGGTCTACATGTGCTTATTTTGGTTTTTGTTTCATTTAACTTCATATAGTTTTTAAGGAAGGAATTCAAGTTTTCATTTAAACTATCAAACCCTCCCTAAGGTAATTAGTAATCTCATAAAAAGTAGAATCCTTTTTTTTGTCTGTTAAATCCCCATGATTGGTCAAAAGTGTTGGAATTTACAAATGGGAAGATTTAGTTCTTAGAGGAGGTGGGGGGGTGAATCAGAAGTAACTAACTTTAACCTTTTAAAACTTTTAGCTTAGATCATTCACATGCATCTACCATATTTAATTAACATAAAAGTAAAGACATGCATGAAAATAGATAACAAAAGATTTGGTCACCTAGAAACCCTCCAAAATGAGAAGGTAAAATTGGGGTGGGGATGACACCCACAAATTATCACTACAAAAATATGTAACTATTTAAGGTTACAAAGTTTGACCACTTCCAATGGTCTACCCAGTGAAAGGCTTGCCCTGTTAAAGGCTTTACACCCTATTAAAAATTCACCCAGGAACTAAGAACTCAAACACAAGCACAACTGTAGACCAAAAATGGATATGATAAATTAATCAGAGTATGTTCGAATACATTGCTCTATTTAGAATGTGATATCAAACACACTAGGAGTGCTTGTATATGAAGGCCTCTCAGGAAGCACCTAGAATGTCTCTAGAAACAACCAAAAGATAAGGTAACTAAGCATCTTATCCAACATTCTAGATGAATGGATAAGAATGAAAAAGTGTCATATGTGTGTAGAAGATTCCTATGTTGTAGACAACATGTGCTTAAAAGAGGTGCGGACCCTCTGTGATGTCATCATGACAACTCACAAGAGTGCACAAACTCCTAAGTGTCTCACAAATATAAATAATAAAATAATGCAAAATAATAAACTAATGCATTAACCTAAGTAAACTTAAGTAAGTGTAATAAGTAAATACTTATTTACACGAAAACCCCCCCTTAAGTGCAACTTAGGGGAATGCCCTTAAGCTTACGAAACTAGGATGAAGATGCATAATGGGTCCTAGCTACTAGGCCATGTTAGGTACCCATGTACATAATGAAGATTCAAATCTCCCATAAAGCAAAGAAAGAGGGAAAACCTCATGGGAAAAACCCTCCCCTAAAAAGAGAGATAAATATGAATGCATGAAGGGATGGAGTAATCAATACCCCCCCATTATGACATACATCCATGTATATACAAGAAATAATGGAGAAGGAAAACACCTCCTATGAGGAAAAAGTCCTCCCAAAAAAGAGAAGAAGGAGACGAGGTAGCGCCCCCCCCCCCCCCCCCCCCCCTTAAAAGTAGTGTGTCGATCAGTGAAGAATGCTCCTATGTAGAAGCTGATCCATGACCTTTGAATGATGTTCCTCCCCTTTGGAAGAAACAATGGCAAGGGTACCTATGAGATGTGTCCCTTGTATAGAGAAGGAATCTCTATGATGACTGGTATCTCTAAAACCTGTTCAAAAGTCTCTGTGTCGATACTAATGATGGCTTCCTCCAAAATTGCCGAAGAGAAGTATAGATTGAACAAGTAGTGTGGTAGAACCTTCTTTAGGAAACCAACAGTCTTCTCAAATGTGAAAGAGATCTCATGCAGATGTTGTACATAAGAATCCACAATCACACCAACCTGGAAGGATTGATCATGTAGAGAATTTGCAATAACTATAAAAGAATCATCCTCAACAAAAAGAAGTGAGAAATCATCATAAAAGTCTCCCATATCTACTATGTGTGACTCCAAGAATAGAACTGCAATGTCTGGCAAGAAATCATCACCTGGAAGACCATGAGTACCCTGCATGTTGAAGTACATGAATCTGTCACTGTGGCAAAGGATGGAATATTTGACTCAAAAAGAAGATGAATGTCATCAAGAATATCTCCCACATCTTCAATGTGAGACTCCTAGAAAAACTATGCAATGTCTAAAAGGAAGTCTTCACATGAAGGTAGAGTAGGAAGACATAAAGTATCATGTTGCACTAATTCTAAAGCATCTATGGCTGAAATAAGATAAGTAGGAGCAATAAGAGATGGAGGTGTGATCTCATCTGAAGAGGAGTTAGTTGCAACTGGAGGAAGAAGATCTTCTAGGAATGGAGGAATAGCTGGATCTCCATAATGCTCCAAAAGATACACCCAAAAAACATATGGATTAGATGACTTAATTTTGATTAGCTTTTTCAAAACTTTATATTCCATATGTAAATAGAGAGTATGCCAAATGATGTCACGCTAATCAAAAGTAAACTCAAGATGTGGTGCATAGGGCAGTACATTGTGCTGACAGAGATATCTGATAGAAAGTTGACTCCATTCATGATAGTTGTGTGGGGTCAATTCAATCAAATCTAACTCTTCCATGATGGACCAATTAAAGAAAACTCCAAAAAGAATCAAAGAACCCCCCTTGAAAAAGATGTTGTTGGCACTTGAAAGCCACTTGCCAATTTAGGGCCTATTTCTGAAAGTAGTATTTCTATCTACAAAACCTATAATGTGATTGCAGATCTAGAAAGTAGACAAAAAAATATGCACTTTTAAAAAAAATAGAACCTGATTTGGAGTCCAGATGAGCCTGTACCAAGCATTTTAAGTGGTAAAATTTGAGATTTTGGAGTTGCAAAAAAAATCAAAAACAAAGATCTCAAACCACCTGCACTAATGTCTAGATCACAAAATCCTACCCCAAAACAAAAAAAATTACTCTAAAAAAGGAGTCTATATGAGGAAGATATCGCTATTTGAAAATCGTTGCTACTGTTATTTTTTCTGAATCACCATCGTGCCTCCAAAAAATAAATGGTTCTAGATTTTGCCTCAAATGTCTAATTTGGATGAAATAAAATCTGATCTGGGGGTTCTTGGACCTTCTGCATGTGATGCAAATATCAGATTTGCACCAACAAGCTTCAATCTTCACCTACAAAAAAATCTCTCCTATGGCCCCATGGCCAAAAAATTCCCAAAAAATAATGCAGATCCAAAAAAATAGCAAAGATGCAGATGAAAAAAATGTAGATCTGAAAATTAAATGTACAGATCTGAAATTATCATACCAATTTTGAAATCAGTCCTTCGAGTGCCGATTTGCAAAAAGAATTTTGCCTCACAATCAACTTTGGCCTAGGGTAGGCAGCTTTGTAGCTGATTTTCGCCGATTTAGCATTCTGCACACAATGGCGAGGTCAAATATGGCTCTAGACACTCCCAATTTTTGCAATACTCAAAAGTCAAGCTGCGATGATGAAGCAAGATGATGGTCTCAAATGGCTATGTGATGAGAAAATCTCCAAGTTTCTCTAATACCATGTAAGAATTTGCCTAAGGGAAAAATTCACCCAGGAACTAAGAACTCAAACACAAGCACAACTGTAGACCAAAAATGGATATGATCAATTAATTAGAGTATGTTTGAATACATTGCTCTATTCAGAATGTGATATCAAACACACTAGGAGTGCCTGTATATAAAGGCCTCTCAAGAAGCACCTAGAATGTCTCTAGAAACAACGAGAAGATAAGACAACTAAGCATCTTATCCAACATTCTAGATGAATGGATAAGAATGACAAAGTGTCATATGTGTGTAGAAGATTCTTGTGTTGTAGACAACATATGCTTAAAAGAGGTGCAGACCCTCTGTGATGTCATCATGACAACTCACAAGAGTGCACAAACTCCTAAGAGTCTCACAAATAAAAATAATAAAATAATGCAAAATAATAAACTAATGCATTAACCTAAGTAAACTTAAGTAAGTTTAATAAGTAAATACTTATTTACACCAACACTCCCTCTTTTTGGCACTTATGTCAAAGTGTCCTAAGAATGAATGGAATATTTAGCCAAAAATGTTTTATTTACCTCCATTATTATCTTCAAAGCAACATTCTAGTTCTCTAATGTTATTTCTAGTGCTTTGAGCTTGATGACTGTCTTTGTTGCAAGGTGTATTAGGCTTTCTAATGTAGAAAGATTTGGATCTTCCTTCAAAACATTTTCTCCATGGGCCATTTCTTTATGCAATACTTCTAGGTGTGGGATGATTGCAGACTATATTTGTATCAATCTGGCCTTAATATTAGCCTCTTCTACTATTAATATAGCTAACTCCTTCTGAGTGTGAATCATTGTAGTGAAATTTTTATCACTTTGAGCTAGATCCTTAGGTAGCTATGTGCTTGATATTTTAAGGTTCCTCTCCAAGCTCAATATTCTTTGGCTAGTCTCTTGTGTGAAATATGAGGAATCACACAACTTGGAGTATAATGAGAATATGTTCTCAAGAACTATTTTCACTTTCTCAACCTTCTTAGCCAGTTGAACCTATGATAGTGCTATCTCACTAGATATCTTTTCATTAACCTTCATTTTAAACTTCTTCTTAGACCATTCCAATAGTTTAACATTGGTATCAAGGTCTTCATTTTTTACCTGGTCCACTATGTTGGACAGTTGCTCCATAATGGGCTTTGTTTCATTAGGTACTAGCAAGCTGAATGCATCAAGGAATATGTCTTGGTTTTCTAGTAATGCTTGCCTTTGCCTATACTCATTCCTAAGTATTTCTTTCTTCTTCTTCTTCTCAAGTGCCCCTTGCACTTCATTTATTTGTGCTAAGTTCATTGTCTTGTAGTCATAACTTGGTATGACTATCTCTTCATCAATTGCAAGGTCTCCATAATGAAGTGCCCTTACTACCTTGGTGGAGCTCGAGCCTAGTGTTGATATTTACAGTGGTACTACATCAATGTTCAACTGCTTAGTAGGAGTCCCTGTAGTAGGCAAATTAACTAATGTTTGAATTGCCTCTTCCTCTCTCTCCTTAGGGGTTTTCTTCTCTTCCTTGTCTTCTTCACTTCTACCTTGATCAATTATTGTGATTAGAGGAGGTTCACCTTGGTTTTTTTTCGTAGGATCAGTGGTATCTTTCTATCCTGTTTGCTCCTTATCTTGCTCCTTGATAGTTGAAGTTATTGTAACCATGGAATCAACCTTAGCAAATGAGTCTTGTGCTACTTGCTTTTGTTGTTGATCACTTGTAGCTATATAAGGTTGTCATGGTGGTCCTTTTGTTTTCACCTTCTCCTTGGTTATTTTAGATACAACTTTCTATAACTCTTCTACACTCACCAAAATAGGATTTGTACACAACTGTGATTGTCAAGTTGTTTGGTGAAAGATATTTTTGAGATCCTCTACAGTCAATGGATTGATGTTCTAACTTGAAGTATTAGGAACTTCCTTCACAATTAATTTATCTATATATGTAGGTGCTACATGTGAAGGACTGGTTGGTGACAATTGTGTGTCTTCGACACTCTGTTCTTATTGTTGCTCTTTAGTTGTTGCCTCATCACCTTTCAGCATCTCCTTCTCCACTGTTACTTCTTCCTTCTCTTTCTCTCCCCCTTCTTCCTTTTCATTTTCTTCTTCTTCTTCATCATTATTTCTTCCCTCAAAGGGATCTTCTTGACCTTCCTTGATTAAACCCATAAATCAATTTCCACATTTTTGTGGACTTCTTAACAACATCCTCAATCTTGTTTTGCAAAATACTAAAGGCTCTGTATTTGGAGGAAAATTTGCTCCCATGTTTCTTGTAAGCCTTACTTATTTGACCATTTGTAATGTTAGGCATTACATGAGCCAATGTTGACTCCCTTATTTCCTTCTCCATGTTTAGGCAATAATGTCATTTATTTTTAACTATTGAACTTAGCTCCTTAGGCATAGAATTTTCAAGTTCAAGTGGAGTAGTCTTGAACTTGGCCATCATAGTGTAGATAGATTCTTCCACTATGTTCTACTCTTCCATACATAGATTATTAAAATCAATGTCTTTTAGTCCAGTCAAATTTGCATTATCCCTAATGTTATCACAAACATTTTCAAGGCCAGATTTGGTAGTGTGACTTACCAGTCTAAATTGTTCATTGTCAAATTTTTTCCTTTCTTCATCTGACTCTAGGGGTGCCACATATTTTCTTCTCTTCTTCTCTATTGGCCCTCCTTGCTCTATGGCTTTCTTCTTTTCCTATTCCTTTCCCACTTTTGTCTTTTCCCTTGCATCTACCCTTGTGGTAGGCTTAGCCAGGCTTGGTTTAGCTACTTTCTTTTTGCCTTTTGACTATGTTGTAGGTTGTTTCTATTCCTTCCTCTTCTTAGGTTCTACTTTTGGTGCTTCCTTCTCGACACCTTCTTCTTCCTCTACATCCTCACCCATGCCTTTGGTTAGTGCTAATGGCTCTTGCCCTTGTTCATCTTCATCATCATCTTCCTCTTCATCTTCTTCTACCTCCTTTGCCTCTGATATGCCTTTGCCAAATTTGGCCTTTAGTTTCTTTAGCAGTTTGTCATTTTTCTTTAATGTGAAGGTAGTCTTCAACTCCATGTCCACCTTTGATTTTACCACATCATAAGTCCCAAAATGTGGTGTTTTCTTATCTACTTCTTCTACTAATAATGTTGTTATAGTTGTAGATGCCTCATCTATATTTACCTCATATTCAAGAGGTCTTGACCATCTAACCCTTGGTATGGATGCTTGAATATAGGTATAATGAATATATACAAGAAAACATACATCATTTACATGTTGCTCAACCAATGAAATAGATATCCTCAGTCTCTGTTACATGAATTTCTTGAAATCCTGAAAATCACTTGTCATAAGTGTTCCAAAATTAGCTCCCATCTGCTCAATATATTCATTAACTTGAGCTACTATGGACCTATTTGTTTTCCAACTAACTTTACCAAAAGATGGAAATTTATTTTGTACATATAAAAATATGCAAATCAAAATTGCTCCAAATTTTCATTGTGCTCCCTTAGTTCTCCTTATTGCAATTCTGCAAGATCATAAGTATGATCCTTTTTTACTAGTTTGTACCCAACATCTAATGCAATGCATGGAACACTGCTAATTCTACTGGATTGATAAAATTTGTGTGAAATGACTCTAATAGCAAAGTCAACAAGAGGATCTTGAACAATATCTATAGTCATTCCTCTCTTGTTCCATTTGGCTCATGTGTTTTTCTTAATGGCTTCCTTAGAGTCACTTCTAAGGGTCTTAGACTGATCTAGGGTTGGGTACCCTGTTACTCTATGAATAATCATCTTTGATATCTTGATTGGGCCATCTTCTAGCCATGAAATTCCATCATGAATCCTGCTCAACACTATCTTGATCCATTCATTTTTTAAAATAGTGGAGAATTCTAGGGCACAAGTCAAATCCTTCCTTTCAATGATATGGTATTCTTCCTTCAATACTCTACTTTCACACAACCTATCATAAGTTTCTCTCATCTCCATATCACCTATAGCACCAATATTGAAATTATAGCATCTCCTAACATCTTGGACCATAACAACTTTAGAAGGAATTACAGATAGGGCTCCGACTAGGTCATTTTTGTATTCAACTTTAGGGATTGACCAGAAATTAAGTTGTTTAACTTCATTTAACACAAGTTGGACCTCAAACGCCTCTTTCTCCTATGGTTTCCTAGAACTGGAGGCCATTTCTGCTATTTAAGGTTTAAAAACAAAGAATTTTAAAATTGTGTAGCTTGACACTAGTGTAAATACCTTGAAATTGATGAAACTGTGTTGAATCTTCATAGAAATCTACTCAAATGCTAGATTCTATACTTTGAAATAATTCTTCACTCTTCTTCATTTTTTCTCTTTGTTCACAATAAAGAAAAATGGTTCAAAATGTGATCATATACCCTTATTTTATAGCATTTAATGCTTAGTGCATTTATAGCTATTCACTCGGCTCCTTAAGCATTTTTGCATTACTCAGCTTCCATTGTCTTTCAAACACTTGGCATCCACTAGAGTTTCCCTTTGCTCGGCTTCCACTACTAACTTGACTTCAACAAATCATTTGACTTCTATTGACTTTAGAAAGCAACTCAGAATGTATTGAGATTTTACTTAGCATCTAAAGGAAACTTTTCTTACTTGGAAATACTAGTGAAAACTTGAAGTTTTAATTTTGCATCTCTATTCATGTTGATCTCTCCTTTTCAAAACTTGCTTGTCTTGGAACTGATGTATGATAAAGCTTTGTATATCAGTCCCACACACTTTCTTTTGCTTAGTTGGATGAAGTGTGACCACTTGACCTTTTAGGTGAAGTGATTTCTTCATTGGATGTGCTACTTCCATCTTTCTTCTTCCATGTCTTATTCATTTCAACTTTGATGTGTTCAACATTTTTTTTTTTTTTTTTTCCTTTGTTGATCTCTGAGTTGGGTGCCTTTGATCTTGTTGGGCAATTTCTGCTAATATGATGAGTCTTTAAACAACTAAAGCATGTGGTTTGGTTGAGCCATCTACTGTAGTTTCCACTAAAATGTGTTCTTATGCAATTTTTCAGGGATGTGTCCATATTCCTGACAGTAATGAGAACTATACCTGGTGTTGTAGTCCCAATTGTAGTGATGTCCATGATTGTTTCCCCTTGTTGGTTGATTAGGTTTCCACATAAGCTTTGATCTACACTCAAAAGCTCTATGTCCATACTTCTTAAAATTGTAGTAATGACCTTCAAATCTTGGTGTCCTAATAGTCCTAGTCCTACAGTCATGTGCTTGATGTCCTTGCTTGTTGCACTTGTGACAATGATCCATATTCTTAGGTCTGTCATGCTGATCAATGTTTTTTCTTTTGTAGACATTAGAGGTAATTCCATTTTTACAAAAAAAATGACAAGTAGGTTTAGTATTCTTACCTTTGTCAGTTCTTTCTCCTACAGTCTTGGATGACTCTCCCTTTTTAGTGCTAGAGTATCCTAGTCCTGAAGTATCATTGTCGGCTCTTGGTGATTTCAATAGTTGTTTAAAGTACTTGATAGCCTCATTGGGTTTTTTGAAGCTCTTTACAATCTCCTTCTCTCTTTTCAAAGCATTTTAAAGTTGTTCATTTTACATATTCAATGTAGAGATCTCAATATCCTTGATATTCAGTTCATGATGTGCATTCATCATCTGGCTTATGGTGTCCAACTACATGTTGGAAATTCTTGCAAGCTCAATTGATTTTTCCTCCAATCTATTGGCAAGGTTTTCGTTGTCTTCTTCTAGCATAGCTTTTTTTTCAGTGGCTCTTTTCTTCTGTTCAGTCACTTCACAAAGCATCATGGCTTGTGATTCTTATTCAAGCTTCAGTGTTCTAATCTCTTCTGCTTGAGCTCTATTCTTCTCCATTAGGTTTTCTATTGCTGCATCAAATTCTTTAGAATATCCATTTGTAAATGCTTTTAAGGTGTCAATCTCCTTAGATTGTGTATCATTCTTAGCTATGGAAATCTCTCTTCTTCTCTTTAAGGATTTTCTCAATTCTTCTCTGGCTTCTTCCAAAGTATGTAGAGCAAGTTGTATATCAATCACTTGGTTTTCTATGACCTTTCAAAGTTTGTAGACTTCCATTTCTTGATCTTTTCTCCAAGATATAAGGATCCTCCTTGTGAGAACTTAGCTCTGATACCAATTGTTGGAATTTACAAATGGGAAGATTTACTTTAGAGAGAGGGGGTGTGAATCAAAAGTAACTATCTTTAACCTTTTAATTTTTTTAGCTAAGATCATTCGCATGCGTCTACCATATCTAATTAACATAAAAGTAAAGACATGCATGAAAATAGATAACACAAGATTTGGTCACCTAGAAACCCTCCAAAATGAGAAGGTCAAACTAAGGTGGGGATGACACCCACAAATTATCACTGTAGCAATATGTAACTATTTAAGGTTACAAAGTATGACCACTTCTAATGGTCTATCTTGTGAAAGGCCTACCCTATTAAAGGCTTTACACCTTGTTAAAAGTGACCTAGTTAAAGGATTTACAAACACTCACTTGGAATGTTATCGTATTAAAGGTTTTAACACCTTGTTGAAAGGCTTACAACATGGTTGTTAAACCAACCTATCATCACAAAATTTTCATTCCTATTAAAATGGCTATAAATTATTAGAATCTATTGATCTGATGACATTTAATCTTTAATTTCAAATTTCAAATCCTTGTTCTACTCAATTTGATCTGAACCTTCCTTGATCTGATATGTCTCTGCTCAAAGTGTTGATGCTCTATTCTCACAATCTAAATTTTGCAATGTTGCTATTCCTTCTAAGTCCTTATACCCCTTTGAACTTCACTAGCATTCTCCCATATATATCTCTTACACACATTTGAATTATGGGGTATTGTCCTCCTTTTAAAGGCTTCGAAGACTTAGGGTTAGGTATGAATCTATGATCAATATTCATCCTTCTTTTCCCGCTCAAATCTTTGCACTTTTCTTATTAGTTGCATGCTAGTTACATAGGGAATTTAAAAGATTCAATCTTATCTTTAATATCCTTTGAGATTCATCTTAAGTCAGCTCAAAAATAGTTTACATCTAATTTTTTGAAGGTACAAACTCATATGCTGATTCTATGTTACTCGACACTTACTAATTGCTAATGCTCGACACATATAGGAATTTTGCCTTGCTTGGCTCCTATAGTAACTCTATCTTGCTCAACATCTATACTTTTCTCGACACCTATAGTGACTCAAAATCTATAGCGACTCGACATTACTTATCACTCAACATCTAAATCTTCCTTGGCACCTAAAGTGTTGGAAATCTAATTGAAAAGATCACTACCGAAGGGGAAGATTGTTGCAAAGTAAGATGGTTGTTAAAGAATGTTTTCAATCATTGTTTTGTCATTGATGTCAAACCTACTATTTGTAGGAATGACAATTGCTTACAATATCCAAGTATTATCAATTATTTGATTGATTAAGAGGATTTAATTAGCAAGATGTTACAAGAGTACCTTATGGAAAGGTATGAGTTATGGTTTTGTAATGAAGTGAAAGGACCAGTTGAGACAATGGTTAAATGATGTATTGAAAACATACTTGCAGATACTAAGGCTGGCCACACTTAGAAACTTTAGAAGTATAAGTTGTAATAAGGTTAACTGCAAAGCTCAAGTAAGTTCATTAGTGAGTGTTGAGCAAGCTAATTAGGGCTAAGCAAATGCAAAATCTAGTGTGTGTCGAGTGATATAGAAGAAGCCAAGTGTGTTCAAGTGCCGAGAAAAGTAACAACTGTTGAGTGTTAGAAAAAACTTAGTGGATGTCGAGTAAATCCACAATACGGGTCAAGCATCAGTAAATTGTAGTTGATGCCGAGTAACACAGTATGTTCCGAGCACTAGAATTTCAATAGTGCAAAGCTACTGCATTATTGGAAAAGTCAAAGATTCGCCAGATTTGAGATGACAAGTTTGTTATCTTGAATTTTGTAAACCAGATGGAGGATAAGGATGATGAACTGGTGGCACAAAATTTTATGTAAATAATTTTTAACCAAAATCAAGAGGATTCTTCAAGATTTTTTTAGAAGGAACAAGACATCGGTTAGGTTCAATGAATCTTACATAATCCATTTGAAACAAAATTAAAGAAGGGAAGAATTGAGTGGGAAAAGAAATTCTAGACTTCTATTTAAGGAGTCACTGGCCAAGAAGAAAGAGTTGCTAGAGTGCCAAATTGCAAAGTGGTTGAAGGGTGTCATGGAGAAGGCATCAAGGAGAAGGAAGAACAAAACACAGAGACTCT
Organism: Cupressus sempervirens; assembly: GCA_028749045.1. Classification (NCBI taxonomy): domain Eukaryota; kingdom Viridiplantae; phylum Streptophyta; class Pinopsida; order Cupressales; family Cupressaceae; genus Cupressus; species Cupressus sempervirens. The sequence continues at coordinate 812,168,570 of CM053790.1, read as the reverse complement.
GCTTTGATAAGTGGTCATATAGGAGATTGCACTAGTATAATGAGCATGAAGACTTAAGGATACAAAGCTTAAGGAGGATAAGTTCTTAGAACTACAGACATTGAAAACTAGGCAAATTGTGAAGAGTTAAACAAAGATCTAAAATTTGCAAGATAAGTTGTAAGCTGTAATCAGGTCAAAAGCCCTTATTGTTACTCTCTAGCAATTGTATCAGTTAGGGTAAAATCCTATGGACTTAGGTTTGTTTAAAAACCATTTTTAAATCCTTTAATAGGTTGGCATTCATGTGAATGTTTTAAATTCCTCTAACCAAGCCCACTTCTAACAGGGTCGTTAAATCCTTTAACTAGGTCACATTTGACAATGTGTTGTAGCCTTTAATAGGGCATGCCTTTTACAGGACATCACGTTAGAAGAGTGAGAATTGAGTAGCATGTTACTAGTGGTTTTTCCCAAATCAGGTTTCTGTGTAAATCACTATGTTATGCGTTGATCTTTCATGTGTTATGCTTGCATGTTGATTTATAGTAACTTGCTAAGTAGGAAAGTTTAAAGCTTGGATGAATGAATAGCTTATGGGCTCATTTTATTGGATGAAAAAGTTTGAATTGGACATTTGAACCTTGAATAACTGATTCACCCCCCCTCTGATTTATTCTAAATCATTTCTAACAATTGCTAACGGAGCCATATGCTGATTTAGTTTAAAGGTACTAGAAGCAGGAAGATCAAGATGTCCAAGAGATAAGTTCTCAAGCCCAACAATGATAACTTTGCTACATGGAAAATTCTAATGAAAGTACACCTTGGATCAATAGGTGACTATGCAACAACCTCAGTTGGAGTGAAACATGTAGATACAACTGGACCCCTTTCTATAGATGATTTGAACAAAAGGAAGGAGCACAATCAGGCAATGCTGAAGATTGCCTTTGCACTTAGCTATGCTAAATTTGATGACATCAAGGGATGTGACTCTGCATTCAAGATGTGGAAAGCCTTGTTAGATACCTATGGAGGAGATTAGAATGTCCAAAAAGCAAAAAGAGAAATCCTTAGAGGAAATTTTGATGACATGAGAATGGAAGAAGATGATAATGCTACTCAGTATGGCTCTAGAATGAAAGAAGTGGTAAGTGCAATAAGAAGTCTAGGTGGTCATTTGGAAGAAGATAATATCAATAGAAAATACTTAAGAACCATGCTCCCCATCTATGTTATTAGATTTGTAGCCATCCAAGAACTAAGGTGTGTCCTAGGAAATGCAGTGAATTTTGAAGGAATAGTGGGTAGATTTACCGTATTTGAGTTGTCCAACTTTGATAGCTATAGAGCTAAGAATCTTGAATTTTCTTTCAAGGCCAAGCTGACATTAAAAGACACATAGGAGGTTAAGTCAAAGTAGAAGAGTAGAAAAGGAAAACATGCATCCAATGATAGCAACTCATAGGAAGAAGATGTGGAACAATTGGAAGCATTATTGGCCAGAAGATTTCATAGAGGCAAAGGTAAATTCAAAGGTAAGCTACCTATCATTTATTTTAATTGCAATCAAGTAGAACATATTGTTGCAAGGTGTAAACAAAAGAAGAACTACATAGAAGGAAACAAGTATAAGAACAAAAGAGAAGATGATAGTAAAGATTACAAGGACAAAGGCAAAAGATGCTACATTGTTGAAGAGGATTTTGATGAGAATGATGATGAAGTAGTCTATGTAGCCATGAAGGATGAATTAGATGAAGATGAAGCAACAACAATAGTAACCTGTGTGAACAAGAATGACAAGTGGATCATAGATAGTGGATGGTCACATCACATGACAAGAGACAAAAGTAAGTTTATTACCTTTACTCAATATGATGGAAATAGTGTTAGATTTGGTAATGATGCTCCATGTCAAATCAAAGGAAAAGGTTCCATTAAACTTATAGAGAAAATTTCATGTGATAATACATACTATGTTGAAGGATTGAACTACAATTTTTTGAGTGTATCATAGTTAAGAAATGTAGGTTGCAAAGTAGAATTTAGAAACAAAACTACCAAAATCAATGATATTGATGGAAATATGATAGGAAAAGTTGAACAGACTAGGAGTAACTTGTTTTACCTTGATATGGAAAATACAACCTGTCTTATTGTTAAACTTGATGATGTGTGGCTATGGAATAAAAGGTTATGTCATGTTAACTTTGATAATATGATTAGCATAAACAAAAAGAAGAAAGTCAAAGGTTTTCCTGAGTTAAAGAAGCCTAAAAATACAATGTGCAAACAATGTCAACTAGGAAAGATTACTAGGTCAAGTTTCAAAAGAAAAACCTACACTTCCAGATAAGTACTAGAGTTAGTCCATATAGACTTATGTGGTCCAATAAAAGTACAATGCTACTAAGGATATAGATACATAATGCTATTTGTGGATGACTACTCCATGATGATGACTACCATATTTTTAAAGTAAAAATCTCATGCATTTCAAATGTTTAAGTGGTATTTGGCTAGGGTTGAGAAGGAAACAAGAAAGAGTCTAAAGTGCCTAAGATCAGACAAAGGAGGAGAGTTTATATCAAAAGAATTTAAGATATTTTGCAATGATAAAGGAATCAAGAGACAAACATCATCACCAAGAACATCACCTTAGAATGGCATTGCAGAAAGAAGGAATAGATTAGTGATAGATTGTGCAAGAACATTGATGATGGAGAAAAATGTTGCTCTAAAGTATTGAAGAGAATTTGTACGTACTGTTGTTTACGCCTTGAATCAAGTTCAAGTCAAGAAAGGAGAAAATGTAACACCTTTTGAATTATGGAAACCAGAAGATTATAGATCTTTGTTATAGTTCTATGAGGGGATGTCTATTAGAGATGAAGCTGCTAATCAAGTTGGGAATCAACAAAAAAATTTAGTATCAGCCGAGTCACAACCAGTGAATGTCGAGCTGCATTTAGAAGCCAAGTTATAGAATGAAAAGAATGTGCATTATGACTTTAAAAATAGTACACATGTAAGAGATGATGAAATACTTGAAAGTGATGTGCAAAGTGACTCTAAAGTTGAAGAATCAAACATGGAAAGAAGGATAGAACCAAGATTATCCAGATATGTGAGAAGACATCACCTTGCAAAAAAAGTCATTTGTGACAAGGATGCTAGACCAATGACAAGGAATAGACTAAGAAATGAATCATGTCTACTGAGCAAGATTGAGCCCAAAATAGTGAAAGATGCACTACAAGATGCTGACTAGTATAAAGATATGGAAGAAGAGATAGACTAGATTGAGAAGAACTAAACATGGACCCTAGTTCCTAGACTAGCTGATAAAAATGTAATTGGTACCAAATGGGTCTTTAGGAAAAAACTTGATGAGAATGGTGAGATAAAAAGAAACAAGGTGAGGCTAGTTTGCAAAGGTTATGCACAAGAAGAAGGACTAGACTATAGGGGAAAATTTTCCCTATTACAAGGATGGAAGGAGTCAGAACATTACTTGCATATTCTACTTACAAAGGTTTCAAAGTCTATCAGATGGATGTTAAGTCTACTTTTTTAAATGGTATATTGGAAGAGGAAGTCTACATAGAACAACTAGAGGGATTTGTTGATGACAACAACAAGGATATGGTTTGCAAATTGCATAAAGAACTCTATGGTTTAAAGCAAGCACTTAGAGCATGGTATGAAAAACTTCACAAATATCTTGTAAAGATAGGATTTGAAAGAACCGATGACAACAACAACCTGTATATCAAAGTTCAAAAAGGTAAAGACATTTTGATATCTAAAATGTTTGTTGATGATATTATATTTGGAGGAAAAGATGTTCTATGCAAAGATTTTGCTAACCAAATGAAACATGAGTTTAAGATGTCACTGTTTGGAGAAATCAAATTCTTTGTTGGATTGCAAGTACATCAACTGAAGCATGGTATATTTGTGACCCAATCCAAATATATCAAGGAGATACTCAAGACATTTGGATTAGAAGACTCAAAACTAGTTAGCACACTAATAGTAACAGGACATAAGTTATCCAAGAATGATGAGTCAGCTGAAGTGAATCAAACAATGTATAGATCAATGATTGGAAAGTTGTAATATGTTGTGCATAGTAGACTAGACATTGCATTAGTAGTTGGAATTGTGGCAAGATTTTCTGCTAATCGAAGAGAAAATCATCTGATGGTAGTAAAAAGAATACTGAGGTACCTAAAAGGAAATGATGACTTTGGTTTGTACTACGAGAGGAGTGAAAAGTTTGAGTTGAGAGCCTACACTGATGCAAATTGGGGAGGAAATATTAATGATAGAAAAAGAACTAGTGGAGGAGCCCTTTTCTTAGGTAAAAGATTGATTACTTGGACCAGCAAAAAGAAAAGTTGTACCTCATAGTCCACAAGAGAAGCTGAATATGTTGCAACTGCTATAAACTACACTAATATTGTACAGATCAAACATCTATTTCAAGATATGAAGGAAGAGGTAGTTGAACCTGTGATACTCTATTGTGATAACATAAGTGCCATCAACATATCAAAGAATATTGTAATGCATGCTAAAATAAAACATATTGCAATTAAGTATCACTATGTAAGAGAATTGGTGGAAGATAAGCAAGTGAGGATGTAATATGTCGGCTCAAAGGAATAGATTGTTGACATATTTACAAAAGCACTTCCTAAAGATGCTTTTGAGTATCTTAGAGGTAAATTAGGGGTGATAACCCTATCCAAGGCTATTTAAGGAAAAAGAAAGACTAGCCTACATCAAATGAGTTGAATATTGGCATATTAAAAATTGATGCAGCAAATAATTACTTTAGAATTTTTCCTGAAGTAATCAAAGCACTAAAATTCTAAACAAGTCACAAGCAAGGTGACAGAGGGAGAAAGTGGAAGTTCTAGAAGATGCCATATTTGCATGATAAGATGTTGAAATAATGTGTCTTTTGAATTTTTGTCAAAGAGGAAGAAATAACAAAAACTAATCAACAATATTCAATTGGAAAGAGGAAGAAGTAGCCAATAATAGTGAAGGAGAAAATGATCAATGCATACAGAGGGAGAGATAATGAAAAAGGAAGTCAGAAGTAGTTAAAGATCAAAGTGAAGATGTGGTAAGCCATAGAAAAGAGGGAGAAAAAGGATGTTCAAGAAGAAATAGCAGAAGGGAAAGAAAAAGGGAACATGAGCTAAGAGGGAGAAGCAGAAGTAAAATAATCAGGATAGTAGATCAGAGAGGGAGATGTGAAAACTGTTGGTAACACATATTTCTTTTTGGAATTTGACTTATTGTTCTAACCTAGTTGGCATTTTGATAACTTGGTTGAATAGTTTGGTTTGATGGTAGATCAGTTTGGTTTTCCATCAATACCAAAGAGGGAGATTGTTCGAAATTTGATTGAAAAGATCACTACCAAAGAGGGAGATTGTTGCAAAGAAGGAAGATGGTTGATAAAAAATATTTTCAATCATTTTTTTGTCATTGATGTCAAACCTAATATTTGTAGGAATGAAAATTGCTTATAAGATCCAAGCACTATCACTTTAGGGCTCTTAAAACTTGACAAAATTTTAAAATCATAGAACTAAACCTACACCAAGTTGTAGTGCTCTGAATTAGCTTTCCAATGCCTATAAGAACTCTGAAATCCAATATTCTGAGAGAAAGTTATGGCCATTTTACTAAGACAGTCTTTTTACCATTTTCAGTGCGATCTTTCATTTTTTATTTTTTTCAGTGACAAAAATTCTGACGGGTTTAAATTTGACGGCCATCATGGGCTGAAACTAAAAGACTCTTTCATTTCCTCTAAACATGGCCAAACTAGGGCATATTATATATCAAATTTTATGAAAATGTCAACCCGGATCCGATGGTGAACTCTGTTTTTACCCAGGAGGTCATTTTTGCATGCTACCCCCCAAAACCCTCATTTAAATGAAACATCCAAAAAAATCTTTTTTTCCAACAATTTGACATGCCCAAATATTTTACCATCCCATCATAACAGAAAATCCAAAAACCCTTAGATCTGCAATAAATCATTCATATATCTTGCCCTTTCGTTTATCCTCTCATGCATTTCCACGGATTCAATCTAGGGTTACAATAATAAAACCATAGCTCTGATACCACTTGTAAGGAAACTTGGCAATAAAGAATAACCATTTCCACATAACCCATAATAAATCTAAAATAAACAGGGAATTAAAATCTACATGCAAGAGAATAGACAACATACCCACAAAATTGTGACACAAGATATACCCTAGGAAACCCTCATTGAGGGAAAAAACCCAGCCTCCAAAAGCATCCATCATCATGTATTATTCAGCTTAAATACTATTGTCATACAACCATGGAAGCCTTCATGGCCATAGCCACAACTGAGCAAACTATGTGAATAAGCATGAATCCACACATCCCATGCCATGCTTCCAACCTTCACAAATGCTCCCTTGGCTAACCTGTCAAGCCTTGTCCCGCTCGACTCTTGCCTTTTGTTTTCTCCTTGTCACTCTCTCTCTCTCTACAACAACTACCCTTGTGGCTGCTTATATAGTAGCAAGTCCCACAAAACCACCAAGTGGTATTTCATAAACCATGTGCTAAAACCATGTGCTACCTAACCCACTAACCCAACATTTAATATTGGGCATTTAATTCTTTTCCCCAATATTAAATAATTACATCAAATATTATCACAATGTTACAATACAACTCATCAAGTATATTCCATGGGAATCTTTACATGTTGCACATCCATCTAGGTGGAACATTACATGATAAAATAAAATAATAAAATATAAAAATATTATGCCATGTGTGCAACACCCATTATCTCAACACATTAATGATGTAGAAATTCTTAGAGATGTATGTTCTAGAAGAACCAACTTATCAATGTTGTATTATTTGGTTTCTTTTTTCATGTATAATTTCATCACTTGATGTGATATGGGAAAGACAAACAATCTCTAGATACACATCATTTATTTTCATAATATTAAAGCAAATTAAAATTTTGATTTTTTTTCTAATGATGGATTATAGGATTCCAAATCTAGACCAAATGTGAGTCATGCCTATATCTAGCTAGGTTTCAACTTTCAAACAAGCCTCTTTATTCCTCTTGTAAAATGAAATAACCCAAAGAAGATTTCCAATTTGCATCCACAATCTGATATAAATATAGAGTTGAAGTAGTCATGCTTATTAAGATCAAAGACACAACTTCCATGGCTTTCCTATTCACGAGTCCAAAACTCATCCCCATTATTTATAGGGAACTATAATGAAGCCCATTATTTTTGTAGCTCGTCCTCTAAATCTGCTACCTACAAATAAGTTGCATTTTCAATGAACTTCACTCTATTAAAAATACTTTTCCAAATGAAAACAAATATCAATTTTCATAAGAGATCAAAATTAAAAAGATTAAAAAGGTAGCAAATTAATAAGTCTAAGTCAAAAGACAATCTCACATAAACCAACCTTTGAAGAATGGTGCAAGTCAACAACCCGCAAGAATGATAGAGAATACAAAAGAAGTTAAATAAGAGAAATCAGAATAAGGCCAAGAGTCAATGTATCAGGCTTACGATCACAAAATTTTTGGATCTTTGTACAAATTCTTTTTTTGTCTAGTATAACTAATTTTTGTAGGCCAAAATTGAATGTAAGGAATCATTTGGGTACATATTTTATCTTTAGGATTTAATGAAGGTCTACATGTGCTTATTTTGGTTTTTGTTTCATTTAACTTCATATAGTTTTTAAGGAAGGAATTCAAGTTTTCATTTAAACTATCAAACCCTCCCTAAGGTAATTAGTAATCTCATAAAAAGTAGAATCCTTTTTTTTGTGAGTTAAATCCCCACGATTGGTCAAAAGTTTTGGAATTTACAAATAGGAAGATTTACTTCTAAGAGAGGGGGGGGGGGGGGGGGTGTGAATCAGAAGTAACTAACTTTAACCTTTTAAAACTTTTAGCTTAGATCATTCACATGCATCTACCATATCTAATTAATATAAAAGTAAAGAGATGCATGAAAATAGATAACACAAGATTTGGTCACCTAGAAACCCTCCAAAAAGAGAAGGTAAAATTGGGGTGGGGATGATACCCACAAATTATCACTGCAACAATATGTAACTATTTAAGGTTACAAAGTTTGACTGCTTCCAACGGTCTGCCCAGTGAAAGGCTTGCCCTGTTAAAGGCTTTACACCCTGTTAAAAATTCACCCAGGAACTAAGAACTCAAACACAAGCACAATTGTAGACCAAAAATGGATATGATCATTTAATCAAAGTATGTCGGAATACATTGCTCTGTTCAAAATGTGATATCAAACACACTAGGAGTGCCTATATATAAAGGCCTCTCAGGAAGCACCTAGAATGTCTCTAGGAACAACTAGAAGATAAGACAACTAAGCATCTTATCTGGCAAGAAATCATCACTTGGAATACCATGAGTACCCTACAGTGCTGAAGTACATGAATCTGTCATTGTGGCAAAGGATGGAATATCTGCCTCAAAAAGAAGACAAATTTCATCAAGAATATCTCCCACATCTTCAATGTGAGACTCCTGGAACAACTGTGCAATGTCTAAAAGGAAGTCTTCACATAAAGGTAGAGTAGGAAGACATAAAGTATCCTGCTGCACTAATTCTGAAGCATCTATGGCTGAAATAGGATCAGTAGGAGCAACATGAGCTAGATGTGTGATCTCATCTAAAGAGGAGTTAGCTGCAATTGGAGGAAGAAGATCTTCTAGGAATGGAGGAATAGTTGGATCTCCATAATGCTCCCAAAGATACATCCAAAAAACATATGGATCAGATGACTTAATTTTGATCAACTTTTCAATAACTTTATATTCCATACGTAAATAGAGAGTATGCCAAATGATGTCACGCTGTTCAAAAGTAAACTCAAGATCTGGTGCATAGGGCAGTACATTATGCTGATGGAGATATCTGATAGAAAGTTGACTCCATTCATGATAGTTGTGTGGGGTCAATTCAATAAAATCTCACTCTTCCATGATGGACCAATTAAAGAAACCTCCAAAAAAAAGCAAAGAACCTCCCTTGAAAAAGATGTTGTTGGCACTTCAAAGCCACTTGCCAATTTAGGGCCTATTTTTGAAAGTAGTATTTCTATCTACAAAACCTATAATGTGATTGCAAATCTAGAAAGTAGACAAAAAAATATACACTTTCAAAAAAAAAAAAACCTGATTTGGAGTCCAAATGAGCACATACCAAGCATTTTAAGTTGCAAAATTCGAGATTTTGGAGTTGCAAAAAAATTCAGAAACAAAGATCTCAAACCACCTGCACCAATGTCTAGATCACGAAATCCTACCCCAACACAAAAAAAATTACTCTAAAAAATGAGTATGTATGAGGAAGATATCTTTGTTTGAAAATCGTTGCTGCTTTTTTTTTTTGAATCGTCGTCGTGTCTCCAAAAAACAAATGGTTCTAGATTTTGCCTCAAATTTCCGATTTGGATGAAACAAAATCTGATTTGGGGGTTTTTGGACCTTCTAAATGTGATGCAAATATCAGATTTGCACCAACAAGCTTCAATATTCACCTACAAAAAATCTCTCCTATGGCCCCATGGCCAAAAAATTTCCAAAAAATAATGCAGATCCGAAAAAATAGCAAAGATGTAGATGAAAAAAATGTAGATCTGAAAATTAAATGTACAAATCTAAAATAATCATACCAATTTTACAAATCAGTCCTTCTAGAAAAATAATTTTCCTCACAATCAACTTTGGCCTAGGGTAGGTAGCTTTGTAGCCGATTTTCATCGATTCAGCATTCTGGACGGAATGGCGAGGTCAAATCTGGCTCTAGACACTCTCAATTTCTACAATACTCTAGAGTTGGCCTACGGTGATGAAGCAAGATCATGGTCTCAAATGGCTATGTGATGAGAAAATATCCAAGTTGCTCTAATACCATATAAGAATTTTCCTAAGGGAAAAATTCACCCAGGAACTAAGAACTCAAACACAAGCACAACTGTAGACCAAAATTGGATATGATCGATTAATTAGAGTATGTCTGAATACATTGCTCTATTCAGAATGTGATATCAAACACACTAGGAGTGCCTGTATATAAAGGCCTCTTAGGAAGCACATAGAATGTCTCTAGAAACAACCAAAAGATAAGACAACTAAGCATCTTATCCAACATTCTAGATGAATGGATAAGAATGACAAAGTGTCATATGTGTGTAGAAGATTCTTTTGTGGTTGATCACTTGTAGCTATAGGAGGTTGTCATGGTGGTTCTTGTGTTTTCACCTTCTCCTTGGTTATTTCAGATACAACTTTCTATAACTCTTCTACACTCACCAAAATAGGATTTGTGCACAACTGTGATTGTAAAGTTGTTTGGTGAAGGATCTTTTTGAGATCCTCTACAATCTATGGATTGATATTCTGACCTGAAGTATTAGGAACATTCTTCATAATTAATTTCTCTATATATGTAGGTGCTACATGTGGAGGATTGGCTGGTCACAATTGTGTGTCTTGGACACTTTGTTCTTGTTGCTGCTCTTCAGCAGTTGAGTCATCACCTTTTGGTATCTCCTTCTCCACTGTTACGTCTTCCTTCTCTTTCTCTCCCCCTTCTTCCTTTTCATTTTCTTCTTCTTCTTCATCATTATTTCTTCCCTCAAAGGGATCTTCTTGACCTTCCTTGATTAAACCCATAAATCAATTTCCACATTTTTGTGGACTTCTTAACAACATCCTCAATCTTGTTTTGCAAAATACTAAAGGCCCTGTATTTGGGTGCAAATTTGCTCCCATGTTTCTTGCTAGCCTTACTTATTTGACCTTTTGTAAGGTCAAGCATTACACGAGCCAATGTTGACTCCCTTATTTCCTTTTCCATGTTTAGGCAATAATGTTATTTATTTTCAACTATTGAACTTAGCTCCTTGGGCATAGAATTGTCAAGTTCAAGTGGAGTGGTCTTGAACTTGGCCATCATAGTATAGATAGATTCTTCCACTATGTTTTTCTCTTCCATACTTAGCTTATTAAAATCAATACCCTTTAGTCCAGTCAAATTTTCATTATCCGTAATGTTATCACAAATATTTTCAAGGTTAGATTTGGTAGTGTGACTTACCACTCTAAATTGTTCATTGTCAAATTTTGTCCTTTCTTCATCTGACTCTAGGGGTGCCACATATTTTCTTCTCTTCTTCTCTATTGGCCCTCCTTGCTCTATGTATTTCTTCTTTTCCTATTCCTTTCCCACTTTTTTCTTTTCCCTTGTATCTACCCTTGTGGTAGGCTCATCTAGGCTTGGCTACTTTCTTTTTGCCTTTTGACTGTGTTGTACGTTGTTTCTATTCCTCCCTCTTCTTAGGTTCTACTTTTTGTGCTTCCTACTTGACACCTTCTTCTTCCTCTACATCCTCACCCATGCCTTGGGTCAATGCTAATGGCTCTTGCCCTTGTTCATCTTCATCATCATCTGCCTCTTCATCTTCTTCTACCTCCTCTGCCTCTATTATGCCTTCTCCAAATTTGGCCTTTAGTTTCTTTACCAATTGTCCTTTTTCTTTAATGTGAAGGTAGTCTTCATCTCCATGTCCACCTTTGATCTTACCCTTGGTATGGATGCTTGAATATAGGTATAATGAATATATAAAAGAAAACATACATCATTTACATGTTGCTCAACCAATGAAATAGGTATCCTCAGTCTCTGTTACATGAATTTCTTGAAATCCTCAAAATGACTTGTCATAAGTGTTTCAAAATTAGCTCCCATTTGCTCAATATACTCATTAACTTGACCTACTATGGACCTATTGGTTTTCCAAATAACTTTACCAAAAGATGGAAATTCATTTTGTACATAGAAAAATATACAAATCAAAATTGCACCAAATTTTCATTGTGCTCCCTTAGTTCTCCTTATTGCAATTCTGCAAGATCATAAGTATGATCCTTTTTGACTAGTTTGTACCCAACATCTAATGCAATGCATGGAACACTGCTAATTCTACTGGATTGATAAAATTTTTGTGAAATGACTCTAATGGCAAAGTCAACACGAGGATCTTGAATAATATCTATAGTCATTCCTCTCTTGTTCCATTTGGCTCCTGTGTTTTTCTTAATGCCTTCCTTAGAGTCACTTCTAAGGGTCTTAGGTTGATCTAGGGTTGGGTACCCTGTTACTCTATGAATAATCCTCTTTGATATCTTTATTGGGCCATCTTCTAGCCATAAAGTTTCATCATGAATCCTGCTCAACACTATCTTGATCCATTCATTTTTTAAAATAGTGGAGAATTCTAGGGCACAAGTCAAACCCTTCCTTTCAATGATTTGGTATTCTTCCTTCAATACTCTATTTTCACACAACCTATCATAAGCTTCTCTCATCTCCATATCACCTATAGCACCAATCTTGCAATTATAGCATCTCCTAACATCTTGGACCATGACAACTTTAGAAGGAATTATAGATAGGGCTCTAACTAGGTCATTTTTGTATGCAACTTCAGGGATTGGCGAGAAATTAAGTTGTTTAACTTCATTTAACACAAGTTGGACCTCAAACGGCTCTTTCTCCTGTAGTTTCCTATAACTAGAGGCCATTTCTGCTATTTAGGGTTTAAAAACAAAGAATTTTAAAATTGTGTAGCTCGACACTAGTGTAAATATCTTGAAATTGATGAAATTGTGTTGAATCTTCATAGAAATCTACTCAAGTGCTAGATTCTATACTTTGAAATCATTCTTCACTCTTCTTCATTTTTTCTCTTTGTTCATGATAAAGAAAAATGGTTCAAAATGTGATCATATACCCTTATTTTATAGCATTTAATGCTTAGTGCATTTACAGCTATTCACTCAACTCCTTAAGCATTGATGCATTACTCAGCTTCCATTGTCTTTGAAACACTTGGCATCCACTAGAGTTTCCCTTTGCTCGGCTTCCACTAGCAACTCGACTTCAACTAATCATTTAACTTCTATTGACTTTAGCAAGCAACTCAGCATGTATTGGGATTTTACATAGCATCTAAAGGCAAATTTTCTTACTTGGCAATACTAGTGAAAACTTGAAGTTTTAATTTTGCATCTCTATACATGTTGATCTCTCCCTTTAAATTCTTGCTTGTCTTGGAACTTATGTATGATAAAGCATTTTATATCAATCCCACACACTTTCTTTTGCTTAGTTGGATGAAGTGTGACCACTTAACCTTTTAGGTGAAGTGAACTCTTCATTGGATGTGCTACTTCCATCTTTCTTCTTCTGTGTCTTATTCATTTCTCCGTTGATGTGTTCAACATCTATTTTTCTTTTTCCTTTCTTGATCTCTAAGTTGGGTGCCTTTGATCTTGTTGGGCAATTTTTTCTGATATGACTAGTCTTTAAACAACTAAAGTATGTGGTTTGGTTGAGCCATCTGATGTAGTTTCCACTGAAATGTGTTCTTATGAAAATTTCAAGGATGTGTCCATACTCCTGACAGTAGTGAGAACTATACCTGGTGTTGTAGTCCCAATTGTAGCGATGTCCATGATTATTTCCCCTTGTTGGTTGATTAGGTGTCCACATAAACTTTGATCTGCACTCAAAAGCTCTATGTCCATACTTCTTGCAATTGTAGTAGTGACCTTCAAATCTTGGTGTCCTAATAGTCCTAGTCCTACAGTCATGTGCTTGATGTCCTTGCTTGTTGCACTTGTGACAGTGACCCATATTCTTAGGTTTGTCATGCTGATCAATATTTTTTCTTTTGTAGACATTAGAAGTATGTCCCTTTTTACTACAAAAATGACAAGTAGGTTTAGTATTCTTACCTTTGTCAGTTCTTTCTCCTACAGTCTTGGATGACTCTCCTTTTTTAGTGCTAGTGTATCCAAGTCCTGAAGTATCATTGTCGGCTCTTGGTGATTTCAATAGTTGTTTAAATTACTTGATAGCCTCATTGGGTTTTTTGAAGCTCTCTACAATCTCCTTCTCTCTTTTCAAATCATTTTACAGTTGTTCATTTTACATATTCAATGTAGAGATCTCAATTTCCTTGATATTCAGTTCATGATGTGCATTCATCATCTGGCTTATGGTGTCCAACTACATGTTGGAAATTCTTGCAAGCTCAATTGACTTTTCCTCCAATCTATTGGCAAGGTTTCCCTTGTCTTCTTTTAGCATAGCTTTTTTTTCAATGGCTCTTTTCTTCTGTTCAGTCACTTCACAAAGCATCATGGCTTGTGATTCTTATTCAAGCTTCAGTGTTCTAATCTCTTCTGCTTGAGCTCTATTCTTCTTCATTAGGTTTGCTATTGCTGCATCAAATTCTTTAGAATATCCATTTGCAAATGCTTTTAAGGTTTCAATCTTCTTGGATTGTGTATCATTCTTAGCTATGGAAATCTCTCTTCTTCTCTTTAAGGATTTTCTCAATTCTTCGCTGGCTTCTTCCAAAGTATGTAGAGAAAGTTGTATATCAATCACTTTGTTTTCTATGACCTTTCAAAGTTTGTAGACTTCTATTTCTTGATCTTTTCTCTAAGATATAAGGATCCTCCTTGTGAGAACTTGGCTCTGATACCAATTGTTGGAATTTACAAATGGGAAGATTTACTTCGGAGAGAGGGGGTGTGAATCAAAAGTAACTATCTTTAACCTTTTAATTTTTTTAGCTAAGATCATTCGCATGCGTCTAACATAACTAATTAACATAAAAGTAAAGACATTCATGAAAATAGATAACAAAAGATTTGGTCACCTAGAAACCCTCCAAAATGAGAAGGTCAAACTAAGGTGGGGATGACACCCACAAATTATCACTGTAGCAATATGTAACTATTTAAGGTTACAAAGTATGACCACTTCTAATGGACTATCTTGTGAAAGGCCTACCCTGTTAAAGGCTTTACACCTTGTTAAAAGTGGCGTGGTTAAAGGATTTACAAACACTCACTTGGAATGTTACCCTATTAAAGGTTTTAACACCTTGTTGAAAGGCTTACAACATGGCTGTTAGACCAACCTATCATCACAAGATTTTCATTCCTATTACAATGGCTAAAAATTATTAGAATCTGATGATCTGATGATCTTTAATCTTTAATTTCTAATTTCAAATCCTTGTTCTACTCAGTTTGATCTGAACCTTCCTTGATCTGATATGTCTCTGCTCAAAGTGTTGATGCTTTATTCTCACAATCTAAATTTTGCAATGCTGCTCTTCCTTCTAATTCCTTATACCCCTTTGAACTTCACTAGAATTCTCTAATATATATCTCTTACACACACGTGAATTATGGGGTATTTTCCTCCTTTTAAATGCTTGGAAGACTTAGGGTTAGGTATGAATCTATGATCAATATTCATCCTTTTTTTCCCACTCAAATATTTATACTTTTCTTATTAGTTGCATGTTGGTTACATAAGGAATGTAAAAGATTCAATCTTATCTTTAAGGTCCTTTGAGATTCATCTTAAGTCAGCTCAAAAATATTTTACATCTAATTTTTTGAATGTACAAACTCATATGCTAATTCTATGTTACTCTACACTTACTAATTGCTAATGCTTGACACATATAGGAATTCTGTCTTGCTTGGCTCCTATAGTAACTCTATCTTGCTCAACATCTATACTTTTCTTGACACCTGTAGTGACTCAACATCTATAGCAACTCGATATTACTTATCACTCGACATCTAAATCTTGCTCGGTACCTATAGTGTTGGAAATCTGATTGAAAAGATCACTACAAAAGAGGAAGATTGTCGCAAAGGAAGATGGTTGATAAAGAATGTTTTCAATCATGGTTTTGTCATTGATGTCAAACATACTATTTCTAGGAATGAAAATTATTTATAATATCCAAGTACTATCACTGAGTTTATTGATTAAGAGGATTTAATCAGCAAGATGTTACAAGAGTACCTAATGGAAAGGTTTGAGTTATGGTTTTGTAATGAAGTTCAAGGATCAATTAAGACAATGGTTAAATGATGTATTGAAAACATACTTGTAGATACTAAGGCTAGCCACACTTGGAAACTTTAGAAGTATAAGTTGTAATAAGGTTAACTACAAAGCTCAAGTAAGTTCATTAGTGAGTGCCAAGCAAGCTAATTAGAGCCAAGCAAATGCAAAATCTAGTGTGTGTTGAGTGATATAGAAGAAGCTGAGTGTATTTAGGTGTCGAGAAAAGTAAAAATTGTTGAGTGTTAGAAAAAACCTTAGTGGATGTCGAGTGAATCCACAATAGGTGTCAAGCATCAGTAAATTGTAGTTGATACCGAGTAATACAGTATGTGCCAAGCACTAGAATTTCAATAGTGCAGAGCTACTGTATTATTTGAAAAGTCAAAGATTTGCTAGATTTGAGCTGACAAGTTTGTTATCTTGAATTTTGTAAACCAAATGGAGGATAAGGATGATGAACTAGGGGCACAAAATTTTATGTAAACAATTTTTGAGCGAATTCAAGAGGATTCTTCAATATTTTTCTAGAAGAAACAAGACATGGGTTAGATTCAATGAATCTTACCTATTCCATTTGAAACAAAATTAAAGAAGGGACGAATTGAGTGGGAAAAGCAATTCCAGACTTCTATTTAAGGAGTCACAATCAAAGAAGCAAGAGCTGCTAGAGTGCCAAATTACAAATTGGTTGAAGGGTGTAAAGGAGAAGGCATCAAGAAGAAGGAAGAATAAGGCACAGAGACTCTGCTTTGATAAGTGGTAATATAGGAGATTGCACTAGTATAACGAGCATGAAGACTTAAGGAGACAAAGCTTAAGGAGGACAAGTTGTTAGAGCTATAGGGATTGAAAATTAGGCAAATTGTGAAGAGTTAAACAAAGATCTAAAATTTACAAGATAAGTTGTAAGCTGTAATCAGGTCAAAAGCCCTTATTGTTACTCTCTAGCAATTGTATCAGTTAGGATAAAATCCTATGGACTTAGGTTGGTTTAATATCCATTTGTAAATCTTTTAATAGGGTGGCATTCCAAGTGAATATTTTAAAGTCCTCTAACCAAGCCCACTTCTAATAGGGTGGTTAAATCCTTTAACTAGGTCACATTTAACAATGTGTTGTAGCCTTTAATAGGGCAGGCCTTTTACAGGGCATCACTTTAGAAGAGTGAGAATTGAGTAGCATGTTACTAGTGGTTTTTCCCAAATTGGGTTTTCATGTAAATCACTATGTTATGCATTGATCTTTCATGTGTTATGCTTGCATGTTGATTTATAGTAACTTGCTAAGTAGGAGAGTTTAAAGCGTGGATGAATGAATAGCTTATGGGCTCATTTTATTGGATGAAAAAGTTTGAATTGGACATTTGTACCTTGAATAACTGATTCACACCCCCTCTCAGTTATTCTAAAGCATTTCTAACAATTGGTATCGGAGCCATATGCTGATTTAGTTTAAAGGTACTAGAAGCAGGAAGATCAAGATGTCCAAGAGAGAAGTTCTCAAGCCCAACAATGATAACTTCGCTCCATGGAAAACTATAATGAAACTGCACCTAGGATCAATAGGTGACTATGCAAAAACCTCAGTTGGAGTGGAACATGTAGATCCAACTAGACCCCTTTCTATAGATGATTTGAACAAAAGGAAGGAGCACAATCAGGCAATGCTGAAGATTGCCTCTGCACTCAACTATGCTAAATTTGATGACATCAAGGGATGTGACTCTGCATTCAAGATGTGGAAAACCTTGTTAGATACCTATTTAAGATATTAGAATGTCCAAAAAGAAAAAAGAGAAATCCTTAGAGGAAAGTTTGATGACATGATAATGGAGGAAGATGATAATGCTACTCAGTATGGCTCTAGAATAAAAGAAGTGGTAAGTGCAATAAGAAGTCTAGGTGGTCATTTGGAAGAAGATAATATCAATAGAAAATACTTAAGAACCTTGCTCCTCATCTATGCTATTAGAGTTTTAGCCATCCAAGAGCTAAGGTGTGTCCTAGGAAATGCAGTGAATTTTGAAGGAATAGTGGGTAGATTTACCACATTTGAGTTGTCCAACTTTGATAGCTATCAAGGCCAAGCTGACATTAAAAGACACATAGGAGGTTAAGTAAAAGTAGAAGAGTAGAAAAGGAAAACATGCATCCAGTGATAGCAACTCATATGAAGAAGATGTGGAACAATTGGAAGCATTATTAGCCAGAAGATTTCATAGAGGCAAAGGTAAATTCAAATGTAAGCTACCTATCATTTATTTTAATTGCAATCAAGTAGGACATATTTCTGCAAGGTGTACACAAAAGAAGAACTACACAAAAGGAAATAAGTATAAGAACAAAAGAGAAGATGATAGTAAAGATTACAAGGACAAAGGAAAAAGATGCTACATTGTTGAAGAGGATTTTGATGAGAATGATGATGAAGTAGTCTATTTAGCCATTAAAGAGGAATTAGATGAAGATGAGGCAACAACACTAGTAACGTGTGTGAATAAGAATGACAAGTGGATCATAGATAGTGGATACTTGCATCACATGACAAGAGACAAAAGTAAGTTTATTACCTTTACTCAATATGATGGAAATAGTGTTAGATTTGGTAATGATTCTCCATGTCAAATCAAAGAAAAAGGTTCCTTTATACTTATAGAGAAAATCTCATCTGATAATGCATACTATGTTGAAGGATTGAACTACGATTTGTTGAGTGTATCATAGTTAGGAAATGTAGGTTGCAAAGTAGAATTTAGAAACAAAACTACCAAAATCTATGATATTGATGGAAATCTAATAGGAAAAGGTGAACAAACTAGGAATAACTTGTTTTACCTAGATATGGAAAACACAACATGTCTCATTGTTAAACTTGATGATGTGTGGCTATGGAATAAAAGGTTATGTCATGTTAACTTTGATAATATGATTAGAATAAACAAAAAGAAGAAAGTCAAAGGTCTGCCTGAGTTAAAGAAGCCTGACAATGCAATGTGCAAACAATGTCAACTAGGAAAGCTAACTAGGTCAAGTTTCAAAAGAAAAACCTACACTTCCAGAGAAGTACTAGAGTTAGTCCATATAGACTTATGTGGTCCAATAGAAGTACAACGCTACTAAGGATATAGATACATAATGCTATTTGTGGATGACTACTCCAAGATGATGACTACCATGTTTATACAGAAAAAATATGATGCATTTCAAATGTTTAAGTGGTATTTGGCTAGGGTTGAGAAGCAAACAAGAAAGAGTCTAAAGTGCCTAAGATCAGACAAAGGAGGAGAGTTTATATCAAAAGAATTTAAGATATTTTGCAATGATAAAGGAATCAAGAGACAAACATCATCACCAAGAACTCCAGCTTAGAATGGCATTGCAGAAAGAAGGAAGAGATCAGTGATAGATTGTGCAAGAACATTGATGATTGAGAAAAATGTTGCTCTAAAGTATTGAAGAGAAGTTGTACGTATTGTTATTTACACCCTGAATCAAGTTCCAGCCAAGAAAGGAAAAAATGTAACACCTTTTGAATTATGGTATGGTCACTCACCTAATATAGAACATTTCAAAGTATTTGGTTGTAAGTGATATATTCTTAAAGATACTAGAAATGAAAAATTTGATGCAAAGAGTGATGAAGGCATATTTGTTGGATACTCCACTACAAGAAAATCATATAAGTGTTTCAATACTAACACTAACAAGATTGTGGAGAGTGAAAATGTAAATTTTGATGAGCATGTAGAAGTCTAAGTTGATGAATCAAAGAAACCAAAAGATTATAGATATTTGGTATACTTATATGAGGGGATGTCTATTAGAGATGAAGCTACTAATCAAGTTGGGAATCAACAACAAACTTTAGTATCAGCCGTGTCACAACCAGTGAATGTCAAGCTGCATTTAGAAGCCAAGTTATAGAATGAATAAAATGAAAATTATGACTTTGAAAATAGTACACATGTAAGAGATGATGAAATACTTAAAAGTGATGTGCAAAGTGACTCTGAAGCTGAAGAATCAAACAGGGACAGAAGGAAAGAACCAAGATTATCCAGATATGTGAGAAGACATCACCTTGCAAAAAAAGTCATTTGTGACAAGGATGCTAGACCAATGACAAGGAACAGACTAAGAAATGAATCATGTCTACTGAGCAAGATTGAGCCCAAAATAGTGAAAGATGCACTACAAGATGCTGACTAGTATAAAGCTATGGAAGAAAAGATAGACTAGATTGAGAAGAACAAAACATGGACCCTAGTTCCTAGACTAGCTGATAAAAATGTATTTCGTATCAAATGGGTCTTTAAGAAAAAACTTGATGAAAATGGTGAGATAAAAAGAAACAAGGTGAGGCTAGTTTGTAAAGGTTATGCACAAGAAGAAGGAGTAGACTATGGGGAAACATTTTCCCTATTACAAGGATGGAAGGAGTCAGAACATTACTTGCATATGCTGCTTACAAAGGTTTCAAAGTCTATTAGATGAATGTCAAGTGTACTTTTTTGAATGGTATACTGGAAGAGGAAGTCTATATAGAACAACTAGAGGGATTTTTTGATGACAACAACAAAGATATGGTTTGCAAATTGCATAAAGAACTCTATGGTTTAAAGCAAGCACCTAGAGCATGGTATGAAAAACTTCACAAATATCTTGTAAAGATAGGATTTGAATGAACTGATGACAACAACAACCTGTATATAAAAGTAGAAAAAGGTAAAGACATTTTGATATCTGAAATGTTTTTTGATGATATTATATTTGGAGGAAAAGATGTTCTATGCAAAGATTTTGCTAACCAAATGAAACATGAGTTTATGATGTCAATGTTTGGAGAAATAAAATTCTTTGTTGGATTGCAAGTACATCAACTAAAGCATGACATATTTGTAACCCAATCCAAATATATCCAAGCGATACTCAAGACATTTGGATTAGAAGACTCAAAACTAGTTAGCACACTAATAGTAACAGGACATAGGTTATCCAAGAATGATGAGTCAGTTGAAGTGAATCAAACAATGTATAGATCAATGATTGGAAAGTTGCAGTATGTTGTGCATAGTAGACCAGACATTGCATTAGTAGCTGGAATTGTGGAAATATTTTTTGCTAATCTAAGAGAAAATCATCTGATGGTAGTAAAAATAATACTAAGGTACCTAAAAGGAAATGATGACTTTGGTTTGTACTACAAGAGGAGTGAAAAGTTTGAGTTGAGAGCCTACACCGATGCAAATTGGGGAGGAAATATTGATGATAGAAAAAGAACTAGTGGAGGAGCCCTTTTCTTAGGTAAAAGATTGATTACTTGGACCAACAAAAAGAAAAGTTGTACCTCATAGTCCACAACAGAAGTTGAATATGTTGCAACTCCTATAAACTACACTAATATTGTATGGATCAAACATCTATAGCAAGGTATGAAGGAAGAGGTAGTTGAACCAATGATACTCTATTGTGATAACATAAGTGCCATCAACATTTCAAAGAATCTTGTAATGCATGCTAAAACAAAACATATTTCTAAGCATTAGAATTTTAATAGTGTCGAGCTGTTGCATTATTGGAAAAGTCAAAGGTTTGCCAGATCTGAGCTGACAAGTTTGTTATCTTGAATTTTGTGAACCAGATAGAGGATAAGGATGATGAACTGGTAGCACAAAGATTTATGTAAACTATTTTTGAGAAAATTCAAGAGGATTCTTCAAGATTTTTATAGAAGGAACAAGACATGGGTTAGATTCAATGAATCCTACCTAATCCATTCAAACCAAAATTAAAGGAGGTAAGAGTCAAGCAGAAAAAGCAATTCCAAACTTTTATTGAAGAATTCATAGGAAAAAAAGAAAGACTTTCTAGAGTGCCAAATTGTGAAGTGGTTGAAGGGTGTCAAGGAGAAGGAAGAACAAGGCACATAGACTGTGCTTTGATAAGTGGTCATATAGAAGATTGCACTAGCATAATGAGCATGAAGACTCAAGGAGACAAAGCTTAAGGAGGATAAGCTATTAGAGCTATAAAGATTGAAAACTAGGAAAATTGTGAAGAGCTAAACAAAGATCTAAAATTTGCAAGATAAGTTGTAAGCTATAATCAGGTCAAAAGCCCTTATTGTTACTCTCTAGCAATTGTATCAATTAGGGTAAAATCCTATGAACTTAGGTTGGTTTACCAACCATTTATAAATTCTTTAATAGGGTGGCATTCCATGTGAATATAATAAAGTCCTCTAACGAGCCCCACTTCGAATAGGGTGGTTAAATCCTTTAAACATGTTTATAGGCTCATTTTATTGGATGAAAAAGTTTGAATTGGACATTTGGACCTTGAATAACTAATTCCCCCCCCCTCTCAGTTATTCTAAAGAATTTCTAACATGAAGTTCACTCGGCACCTATTGAATCTCTAACTCGGCACATACTATAGCTCGACATCCATATTATACTCAAAATCATCTTGGAAATTAGTTAAGTGTGTTGATACTCAATTGTCAAATCTAATATGTGGCCAACAAAAAGATGGAAAAATGCATATATTATGCCTTCACATTATGTGTAGGAACCATGTAAAGGAAATAACATATTATTGACAAAATAAAGGCCTCCTAAAACATCTCATACTAAGACATCTCGGTCATAGGCATGAATCTAATTGTAAGATTAATTGGAGGAAGCAGTATATAGTTCATAATGAAAGTGTTAAAGTGTTAAGGGATTCTAATAGTGTCCATGTGTTTTTTAGGTAAACGGGCACTATGGTTGAGTTTATGTTGGGAAGTTATCTCAACAAACAAAGGTATGACTATCAAAATGGATAGTAGGTTGATTTGGTGCATTGATAAAGGTGTAATGTGAAAATTGGTTGGGTGTTTTATCTATTAGATAAGGTACAATAAGATTACTTTATGGTTCTAGGAAGGTAGGGCTTTAACATTAAATATTCTGTATAGAAAAGGGTCAGTAATAAGTGGGGCAATCATAGTTCAAATTCACTAATTTAGAATATTGTGATGAGTTATTAGTTGGGGTAGGTTTGAATCCTTAAGGATATAGAAGATGTCACCATATTGATTTGGGTGTCCAAAGGGTAACTTGGGGGGTTGTTTTCAAAGACACTTTATTTTTTGTTAGTCAAAAGGTGTTGGTTATGTCACCATATAGATGTTTATTTTGAGGTGATCTAAAATTTCATCACAACTCTAGTCAATGATAGCAAGAGACTCCTAATGAGGGTCTTGAGGCATGTGTAATTGCTTCAACCAACAAGATTGTCTCATTTAACTTAAAATTCAATGCACCTCCTAACTTATCAAAATCAATACTCACCATAGATTTTGGTACCTTGCATCTTTTCTTAGAAAGTAAACCTTCTTCAACATCAAATTCTATAGGAATACCTATCTATTTCATTAGATAAGTAGCTTCTTTCTTTCCTCCTTCCACGTAATAGACTCCAATAAAAGCTTCCACAACATCTATTAACATCTTTCTTGAAAGAACATGATAACAACTTGAATCTCCTTAAATTTCACCCTCCTCCATTGAATCATCATCACTATCTTCAAGATGCATGCTTTTATGTGTCAGGAGTTCTTTTGGCGAGCTGAGCTTCACATTAGTAAGAAAATTTGTATTATCAACTTCATTGGTATGCTCATAAAAGAATGGGAGCATACCAGGAGTAGCTCATGTAGATGGAGCAAAATGATCAGCCTAAATATAGGACTGTAGTCCTTTACTCAGTGCATATTGATATAGTACAACATTGCCTAAAATCTATTGTCTCATGCATGTAAGTTGTCCCTCATCTAATGTAGTGCAAGGTAGGAGAAACCCCAAAGGAGATGTCCTAGCCCCCAAAAACTAAAGACATAGTGGAAACATAACAATAAAGAAACAAAAATGCATGATCTGATACCAAATGTAACTCTTTATTCATAAATAATTGTTTACATGCAATGTGCCTAGCTATAAGGTCTTTTGGGTTAGGGCCAAATACAAAAACAATTACAAAAATAGTTCTACAAGATCCCTCAAGATCCAACTTACAATCTCAATCTTACCTAGTCCAGATCTGCACTCTAGTAGAAACATCCAAGGAAATCTTAACTTTTGTTCGTAAGCCCACCAAGAAATATCCTAGTTTCAAGTTGTAGCTATGAGCTCTTTAAAATTTGAATCCTCTTCTCCAAGATGAATCACATTCACTAAAGACTCCACAAGACCCCTTACTTATACCCAACTAAGCCACACGTTAGCCTAGTTTATTAAAAATTAAATTAAATCTCTTATATTAAATATATGTTGAGCCATAAGTCAGCTACAACACAAATTAAATACCCCAAAGTCCGCTGACAGACAACTTGGTACTTATAGGAACATAGACTAGATTGAGTCTTTAGAAAACCAAGCTGAGCATCAGCCAAATCACAAGCATTTCCAAGCTCCCAATGCATATAGAGCAATCTACACATGTCGAGCACTACAATTAATGTCAAGCAACCCATACAGGCCAAGAAACCAACACCTACCGAGCATAATAGGTGTTGAGAAACCAATTCAAGCCAAGAATCACATAAGGTGAGGAGCTCCAATAATGAATGAGCACCTTGGCCACAACTAGACCCTTAAATGATCGAGCACCACTATTTAGTGACCGAGTCCGCAACTCCAAGCCAAAATACCCCCAACATGCAGGATTGCTAAAAACCCTAGGATGCTCCTACATCATTATGTTTTTGAGGGTATTTGAGGAATAAAAATCTACTAAAAAACCATTTAAGATATGCATCCCCTAATAGTTCTTCCCTCTCATAGCATAATGACACTGACATGATAAAACATTCAATGCTTCCAAGATTTGTCAGGGATATTTTAAAAATTGGTAACACAATCAATGAAACATATTGTAACTTCCAATAGATAGACAAATTTTTCATTTTGAGAATTGTTTTGCTTGTATATATAGTACTTAGTATGAGCATACTTAATATTGCTACAAAACCTTGATAAGAAAATTCTAAGATTGCTTAAGCCAAATTTCTAAAATATATTCAATAAATGGATATATTTTGCAAAATTGTTAGAGCTAAGATTGTACCTCCAACCAACATCCATCCATTTTTCCCATTATTTTGAAAGAAACAAAGAATTTAGTAAGGGATGACTTCCTTAAATACTCTCAAGTAGTATTTAATAATGTTACATACTTCAATAATGACATTGGAAACAAACCATACAACTGCTACATGAGAGAACAAAAAACTCACTTCCCCATACCAAATCTTTGGACAAGGAAGAGTAGAACAAGGATTACAATAGAAATACCCACAACAACACCTACATAACATATAGTTTTCAGTAATCTCTCTTAGTTCACTCCATAAAAGCCAATATTGAGGTAAATATATTTTTTGATTGTCAAATTATGCTAAGACTAATGAAATAAAGTCAAATTTTTATGTCTCACCATTGGTTAGTTTAGAGTTATCTAATTGAATTCCTTTGATAGCAGACATCATTGCTCAATATTTGTAAGAATAAAAAAAATCAGCCAAAAATGAGAGCCCTACTCAAACCCTCTATAACATCATCCCCAAAATTAAGAGTAGTCTTACAAAAACAAAAAATACTTAATTTACAACTAGACCTAAAATTGCAAGAGTAAGTGCTCCATCACCAATCACCATGCAAGTACTAATCAACTCAAAACTAAGAAAAATTCTCTATGGCACTCCACTCTTCTCAAGCACTTCCTTTACCTTGTTGTTAACATTTCATAGATTATTTTGTTTTCCAAAATATATTAAATTAGGATCCAAAGAAAACTATTGGAATTGTGTGCCACCATTTTTCCCATATTGACATGCCAACATAATAATGAATACAAAGCAAATGTTCCTCTTAAAAAAAATAAAGTAAATTATGATAGCAATCATTATAAAAAGAGATAAATTATACTTTTGGTGTATATTGTTTCAACAATATATTGCTTTATAAAAATATTATTCTCCATGTTCATCTACTCTAATAAAAATGAAGACATACTTCATGAGAATTAGTGTTAATGACTAGTATATGATGCTCAGATATCCCAAAATATTGACTTCTTATGGACTTACAATATGAAGAGCATTGAAGGTATAAAGAGGAAAAGTACCACCATATCCATAGATAACTCCGAGTGTTTTATAGGCTAGCCACAAGGTCCCCCACTTTCCAACATCCTGTATTCACTATAAAAAAAACAAGAACATAAAAGAAGTTTGTGATAAGTTTGCAATGTTTTTCTTGGAATCATTTTCCAATACAAGAAACTGAAAAGAAAAGGTAAAATATTGGAGGTTTTGCCTATTTCTATTGAACTAATGTAATAAATGATTTCACATTGCATAATATGTTGCTTGGTTTCTGACTTATCCTTGGTGAAATTTGGCTTATAAAATTGCTACCAATTCTTACATTCCTTCTTTTTGAATGATGAACCATATCTATTTTGCAACTTACTTAGATTTTCTTTTATAGAAGCCTTCCCTCCAAGATTTTGAGAATTGAATTTGGGGCTCGCCAAAGCTTTCTTTGTTAACAAATCTGGTCTTTTTTCTATGGAGCTAGTGACAATCCTTTTAAAGAAACTTCCAGTTGGAGGAGTAGCTATGGGTGAATTATGGTTTGTTGAGTCTGTTAGAATATTATTGATATCAAGAAATATTTTCTTAGTCAATGAACTATATCCTTTTCAAGTTGTACTTCATTACAGTAAGATAATCCATATTCTCTTCCTCAATCAAGCTTTCCTCCTCAATAAGAAAACATCCAGTTTGCTCTTGAACTTTCCTTGCAAACAAGTTAGAGTTTGTGTCCAGCAAATTTGTGACAATTTTTGTCAAATAATATTCCACTTTTAGGGGTCAATGAATCTAAATAATCAATCTTTGATGGATATCCCTTCCCCTAGCATTTGATCATGTTTTTTGAGTGATCACTAGAGTTTGAGGAAAGATAAGCCCATCATGCATTTGATGGTGTGTAATTTCTACACTTCAACATTTGATTTACTGGAGTGAATGAGCAAAGAGCATTGTGAAAATCTATAGCTTCCTTATCCCTGTTCACAATTTTCTCCATTTATTAGCACTCTATAAGCTTTCTTTCTATTGTGTAAGTCTTCCCCATTTTGAATATCCTTATGATACTTCTATTTCATTTAGGGACCATAATCTTGTGCTTGGAAAAGGATTGTCATGACTAGTTGAATCAACAACATTTCTTGCTGAGAAAAACCTGTGGTAAGACTCCATCATGCTTTGCATCCCTAGAATGTCTCCCAAACCTTTTGCAAGTCTATCATTTATAGCTTCACATGGATAATTGGATCCAAAACTAGACTATAGTCCAAATTGATTGGAAGGCTTCTTATTAATTGAAATTGACTCACTTAAACCATGTTGACCTAGTTCTACAACCACATTTCTTTTCATTGAAGGTGTCCTTTCAATGTCACATTTGTTCATTCCACCTAGCCCCTTTTGGAAGGAGAACTTTGAGACATAGCTCCATGTCATTCTCATAGCTATTCACCTTATTTACTTCTATTTGCATATGACAACTAGATCTTGAAGCCTCTCTAATAGAAGAAGTAGCCAAGGCATGAAAATCAATATTTTTTTAATATAATTTGACTAGCCATTGTAATTCTGATGGAACATTCTAACAGCTACTCATAACTTGCACAACACAGCTATCGCAAAAAAGTCGCAATTGTGATGACATGATCCGATGGATAAACATTGCTTGTACAATGCATTTGTCACATCAACATTGTAATTACGACAACTAACTGGAAGCTTAAACTGTCATAGTTGTAATGGCATACTATCGCAATTACAACATCTTTAAAATGAACTCTTTTCCTTTCCTTCTTCCAAGTTACAACAATGTCATTCATTTTCATTACGATGGATCCCCTCACCATCCGATGTAAGCCAATTCGTGGTTCTATCACTAGGGTGAAGGACAAACGTCACAATTGCGATGACCTACCATTGCAATTTGAGTCCAAATGTAGTAGTGTGAGAATATTTTTAAAGAGGGTACCATTACATATGATTTAACTAGCAGGTTTGAAGTTAAATTTTTCATGCTCCATTGACACGTATGAATGTCATTTGGATGTGCATTGTTGGTGCATATAGAGAAATGAAAAGTAAGATACATTTGCAAAGAATTAAATATTCTAATTTGCTTATCAACATGTTTTAGAAGTTTCCAAACTAGTTGAATATCACTTTTCAATGTGTAAAAGAAGTTGGCTAAGTTTATGAAATGTCAACATCTCCAAATCCATTTCCATTTCACAATAATTAGTTATTATAACTAAAGTGAAACTTACTCATGAAGCGACTCAAGAAATTCTCATTAAAATGTAGTTGGCAAGTGCAATCTCAAAATTTTCATTCATTCTTCTTAGTCGTACTACAATGGGAATCCCACAATAAGTGGATGATACACATTGAAGCATAAAGTGATAAGATCTAGCAGATAAAGTGAGCTAGGCAAGATATGAAAGCAACCCAAAACTTGGATAACATGAGTGAAGAAGAGGTGATTTGGCCAAGTTTTGAAAGTTTCTTTCCAAATTGTTAAAGTGTAGTAAAGATCCATATACATTGTTGAGTGAAAATAATGAAAAGTTGTTTGGGAAAATAAAAAATTTCACAAGTATATTCAAATTCCAACGAGTGCTACATAGTGGCTTGTATTTTTTGTAAGTTATAATAATTTAGTTAACCAAAGTAATACAATAAATTTAATTATTATAAAAGAATCAACCAATGTAATGATAATATTTAACATAGTCTAATTAAGTAGACTAATAATAATATTTAATATAGTTTAATTAGTATTTTAATATTTTTCATAAAATTCTAGTTTTGACTTTAGAAAGAATTTTTTTTATCAATCTATGTTTTAAAATTATTTCACATTTAAATATTTTTTAAATAACACATTTGTCCATGTGGTTCCCATCAATATGGGAAGTGATTCTCAAGATGTTCTTGATAATAATGTTAAGTCTAACCCTAACCCTGTGCAAAAGTTTCCTCCAAAAAATGTGGATGAATTTGAGAAAGTTGACAGTGATGGGTTTATTTCTTTGGATAATACACTGTATGACAACAATTTTGTAGTTATTTTGGCTTGCAAGCACCCTCAACTTTCCTATGAGAGTCACCCCATGGCCCTTGATTTGGTATCTTCTAATGGTAATAATAAGGATGTGCCAAGTGGGATCCCTACCCAATCAAAGGCTCAACAATTGGCTATTAAATCTATAAATGAAAAGGCTTGTGCACATAAAAAAATATGTTGGCATTCTTAGAGGAGGTAGTGTGGCCACACCTATGATCCAAGGAGACTTGAATGAGGATTTGAGGGTGGGGGGGCGATGGGAAATTCATAGAATTTGTAAAGAAAAAGAGAAAAACTTATGAAAAAAGGGCAGGCTCTGTAAGTGATGGTAGTAAAAATACCATCCTAAATTGTTTTAATAGATTGTATAAGGTGAAAAAGCCTCCCTCTAAATAATAATTTTATGATGATTAATCTCCATAGATAGAATGTAAGGGCTTAGAAATGGTTGATAGAAAACATTTGGTTAGAAAGTGGTGCAATAAAATCTAGGAAAAAGATATTGTATGTTGCCGAGAAATCAAAGTTGTTGGCTTTTAGGCATCATGTATGAACAATTTTTTGTAGGATAAAGCCATGGGCTTCCACTCAGAGCATGATAAGGATAAAGGTGGTGTCACTATCTTATTTGGTCCCAATTGGGTTGAGTCTATTTTGCAACATTGTTGTTCTCCTTATCAGAGGGTGATATGGGTTACATTTAATTGTGGGGGTGAAATCATTGGTATATGTAATGTATATGCTTCCAATGACTATAGGGAGAGAGCCAAGTTCTGGGAATGGTGCTCCTCTGTTCTACCTAAAGCTAACTAGATATTTACTGGTGATTTTAATACGAAAGAGCATAAATCTAACAAGCAAGGGGGTTTGAAACATTCCTAGAAAGGTAATGAGCAATACTTTTGGTTAAAATTCAAAAGATATTTCAATTTGATGAATTCCATTGAAAATGGAAAGGATTCCTACATAGGCATCTAGTTTACATGGAATAATAATCAAGAAGGCCACAATAGGGTGTACTGCAGATTGGATAGAGTGTATTTTGAAAGCTCTTTTTTTACATGTCATAGTGAGGAAGGTCATTCTTTGGTTATAGTCTCACCTGCTACTATATCAGATCATTATCCAATATATGTAAAGATCCTCATTAATCAGTGCGAGAATATCAACAATGATAGGCTAAGAAGTGAATTTTAAAAGTTGAATACCTTACTTCTTAAGGATACTAATAATAAAAGTGCTATTAGAATGATGAATGGTTTATCGAAGATGTGTAATCATTCCTCAAGACCAGTTAAGCAATGGAACTGGCTAGTGGAAAATTGTAAGAAATTGTTCCAAATTATTGGGGAAAAAATGGGAAAATATAGAAGTGAGGAGGAGACCATGCTTCAAATGGAATTGAACAACTCTGAATATTCTTTGCAGAATGATCAAGAAAACCACGATCTCCTTAAAAAATTCAATGCCACAAAACATCAAATGAGAATTGTGCAAAGGTATAAGATTCAAGGTCAGAGGATTAGGCTAAAATGAATTGGATTAAGGATGGAGATGCTGGTTCAAAATATTTTTTAAATATTATTAGGGCCAAGCATAAGGCAAAAAGTATTGATGAAATCCAAATTGATAGTGAAAGATCAAAGGATCCTAGTGTGATTTGTAATGCCTTTTTTAGGTTCTACTCTGAGTCATTTACTTTAGAAGTTGGACTAAGCCAAGAGGAAGCTCTAAAGAAGTGCTTGAAAATGATTCCCAGGAAAGTCTCTAAGTTGGAGAGGGAGAAACTTAATAGATGTATTTCCCTACAAGAAATTTAAGAGGCCATCAGAGATATGGCCAATGATAAATCTCTAGGTTTGGATGGGCTCCTAGTTGAATTTTATAAAGAGAACTTGGACTAGATTGGTGAGGAATTGTTGAGATTTTATAATTATGCTTTTGAAGTTGGATCTCTCGGTAGTAGTGTCAAAAAAGGGGTTATCAAGCTACTTTTGAAAGTTGGGGATAGAATTCTTGTTAAAAATTGGAGGCCTATCACACTTCTTAACCTTTCATATAAAATTATTGTTAAGGCTCTTGCTAGAAGGATTTTGGATGGCACAAAGAATATTGTGTCTGTTACACAAAATGGATTCATAAAAGGTAGATAGATATTGGAGAACCTTGTCACTGGTTGGGAGGCAATGAACTAGGCTAAAGCTAGTGGTCATAATGTTGCAATGATCCTCTTAGACTTTGAGAAAGATTATGAAAAAGTAGAATGACCTTTCATCTATGGAATGTTAGAAGCTTTTGGATTCCCCACATATTTTTGTAAGTGGATAAAGATTTTGTTTCAGGATTCTTCCATGGTTATTGATGTTAATGGTGTACTATTGAACCCTATTTTCCTATAGAGATAAATCAAGCAGGGATGCCCTATTGCACCTTCCCTTTTTGAGATTGTAGCTGATGCTCTCTTTTATATTCTTAGATTCTTCTTTGGAGCCACCTGTGAAAGGCATTACCCTTCCTAATTATGAAGAATTGATCAATGCACAATTTTCTATTGTTGATGACACTGCTCTCTTTTTGGAACTTTCTGAGAACAAATTTTTCGTGGCACTTGATAGACTTAACTTGTTTTGCCTTGCTCCTAGGGCCAAGGTAGCTTCACACAAATCTACTATTTTGGGTTGGGGCGAGGATCCTCCTAGATGGTTAAGTGAAATGGGATGGAGGTCGAATGGACCTAAGGCTATTATAAGATATCTGGGTATCCCATTTTCCTTGGAGCCTTCCTTTCCTAATATGTGGGATTGGTTTTTTAGTAAAATGAACAAAAAGCATATTAGGTGGAAAAAACAGTCCCTTTCCTTGGTTGGGAGAGTGTAAGTTGTGCAGAAAGTCCCATCTTCTCATCATTTGTATCTTGCTTCTACATGGTTGTTTGCCAAGTATTAGTTTAAGTTACTTGAGAAAATTCTTTGTGATTTCTTGTGGTTAGATGGGCTAGGCTCAAGGAAGAGGCATTGTGTTAAATGGGAATGGTGTTGTCTTCCCAAACACCTTGGAGGGCTTGGTTTAAAAATAATTTGAGCCCAAGGGATTTCTCTAGCTGATAAATGGATTTACAAAGTTTTGTGGGGAAATGAGCCTTAGAAAATTTTGGTGAGAAACAACATTGAACAATCGATGATTAAAAAATGTAAGCAATGGGGCAAAATTCTGTTATTGGATATCATCTAGGGGGATTTTAAGATGAAGATCTTTGGCTCGAAGGTGCTTATTTCTCTTTGGTTTACTTGGACTCAGGTGTAGGAGCTCATCTCATGTAGGAATGTTGCAGGGGGGCCTCCTAGATATTTGGTTATTGACAGGTCTATTTAGTGGGGGTTGTACTTGAATAATAAACCTCTTGCACTTACACAATGTTGTTCTACTAAGAAGTGGAATGAGAAAGGCATATCATTGATTGGTGATCTTTTGGTCAATAAAAAGCTTGGGCCATGGGATGAGATCTCCAAGAAATTTGAGATCCTAGAACACAAAAGAAGACATATACCCTGCTGACTTAAGTGATTGGCAAGGAGAGGATGGGTATTATGATGAGCAGTGAAACATTTCTAAAAAATGCAAAATGGATTGATGGTAGTAGTATTGATAAATCTTCCACTAAACAGATATAGGCTATGCTTGAGACTGATAACTCTATGCTATTGTGGGTTGCTACTTGTTGGGGGTTTGAATGTCCATTCTCTAACTGACAATTCTTTTTTGAGTATTTTTGGAAAGGACCTTGTGAGCCTAAAGTTATTCATTTTAGATGGTTGTTACTATTAAAAAAACTTGCTATTGGGCCTGTGTTGTCTGCCATTAATGTTAATCTAGTCATTTGTAGTCTCTATAATAAACCTGAAAGCTTTGAACATGTCTTTTTTGAATGTTTGTATGCCAAGAAAATTTGGTATATTTTCGTTGGCCTTCATGTTGTTTGGAATTGTAATGTTGGTTTTTCTTGGTGTGAAATCCTTGCTAGGTATGTTAAGTCTTTTGACCCTTTTGTTAACAAGTTTTGGTATGCTCTAACTAGTGAAGTGCTATGGATTCTTTGGAAAGATAGGAACAAGGAGATTTCTCAAAACATCAGAAGATGCACTATTGAGTTTAATCTTAAACTCACCCATAGTTTCATTGTGCTTGGAGATTCCAAGATCTAGATTTATGAAGCTGATGCATGGAGGTATAATCCAAGTATTCCAAGATGAACTCAAAGCCACATAGTACATAAAAAAATTTGAAAGCCTCCTCACTAAGGAAGATGTAGAAGAATTGAGCAATCTTTTGAATAAGTGTCATTTGGATGATTCCTAGACTCAAAATGTTCAATGCAGCTATCAGTCTACTGGATGGGAGCTGAGATCAAGGGTGGGTGCAGTCATGAATCAGGGGGATTTATCCTAATAGGAGAACCATAAAGTGTAAAGTATTTTTTGGGTTGGTTCTTAGTTTTTGAGGGTTGTAGCTGATATGTTTTAAAACGCAAATGATGTAAAAAATTTAGTCCTATTCTTCCCTCGATTATGTTTTGTGAGGGTTGGTGCCATATTTATATGTTGGAATCTATGTTGTTTAAACTCATTTAATATTTATTTTTATTTTTTAAAACATTTTTTTATATATATAAGACATACTTAACATAAAATATAATTTCTAATTTACTATATAAATTTAATGTTATTATAGCTTCATTGTATTTATTGTCTTAATATTTAGTTTTATTTTATTAAAATTGAAAAAATCTTTATATATATCTAATATGTTTGCATCTAAAAATATCGCCTCACAAACTATAGCTTTATTGTATTTAATGTATTAATATTTTTTTTAATTAAAATTAAAAAATTCTTATATATTTTTTAAATATGTTTTGTATATGTGCATCTAGAATATCTAGAAATCTGTCCTTATAACATTCCAAATATTTAAGCCAATCAAATTGAAATAAAATAATTTCATTGATTTTAAAAATAAAAAATTGCATATATATGCATTAGAAAAATCAAAAATCAACAATAAAAATAAGAATACGTAGATGTGTTGAAATAAAAACAATTAATCACTACTTAAGTAGAAGTGATTGCAATAGTATATTGCCTACAACAAATACAATAAAAAAATCATAACTACTCAAGTTGTTTAAACACTCCAATTTGAAGTTGTTTGTGAGGCGATATTGTGAAGGTGGAATGAAAGAAACTTAGAAAGGTTGAAAAAGTTCCTAAGAATGCCAATGAGAAAATAATAAAAGAAAGAGCTTCAAATTAATACAAATTTATGGCATATATTGGATCATATTTGATAGCTACATTGACCATTTTGACAAGTTTATAAACTTTTGAAAGTATACAAAACGATCAAAACAAGAGTTACTTGTTAGTTGTGTTAATGAAGTCAATCAAGATTTCAAATTCGACAAACTAGATGAGTGGTATTTTTCATTATTTTGAAGAAGTTGTCTGAGTTTATAAAAATGCCGATATGTAAAGCAATTGAACGTTATCAGTAATTCATTCACCCAACTTGTTGACATTAATGGAAACTTGTTAAACATTACCACTGATAATGCTCTCACAGACAAAATGTGGAATCATGAACAATGTACATGAACTTTTCTGATAGGCTTCTTCAAGAGGATGTCGCCTTAGAATCTTATGTGGTAATGTAATCATTGAAAATGTCTCAATGCTTCAATACAAATGCAATATTAAACGTGAAGCCAAAGTGTGTCATGTAAAGGATGGAAATTCATGGTGGCACATCAAGACAGGAAGGTAATGGCTATTATTGAGAAGATTAAAAAATAAATGGGTATTATTGAGAAGATCAACAAAAATTACACAAGTGGAAAATGTTATATTGCTTTGGAAGCTTTAATACCAATGGTTGTTGCCAAGGCTCTTGGAAGTACCAATGAACGACACTACACAATGTGGACAAGTGGTTGAAAAGTGTGTTGGCACCTTGGTGTTCTTGGTGAAGATGTCAATACAAAAGTTTGTTACTATAATTGACTAATTACAAATGAAAGTGGAATGGTCTTTAAAGTCCATACAGGGGATACACTTTTAATGGTGAACCAATTTGACAAATTCCTTAGAAGATGCAACTGATAGGAATGAAGTTGTGTTTCACAATCTTTGTTAGTATTTTTTATATGATAGCAATAATAAATGGACACGTTCGAGTGGATCTTATAGTTTAAACATCATACATTAAGGCTTGATTTCTAAGCTAAAAGTGTTAAATAGTCGAGTCAATTTATTCTTCTAAGCTTAGTTTTTCTATTAGTGTGTGATGTTTAAGGGTGGCCAGAATAAATAGGCACATGAAATATGTTGAATCATAAAAAGGGGGTAGAATGGTTTGACATAATGTCTCTTGGGTAATTTTGTCCATCCTTCAATCAATAAAGACTTAGATTACAATGCTTACTATGGAAAACAATTACGATTGAAAGATATTGAAAGGTTACAAGTTTTGTATATTCTCAATAGTGTTGATGGTGAGGTCATTACAAGCATTAAAAGATAGTGCAGACAAAGATGAGCAATATGTAGTTTCTCAAAGTGATCACTTGGGTGGTTATCACACAAAGAGGACTATTAGTATCTTCAAAAATATTTTTTGAAAAGTCTTACAAAGATGTAGCTAGAGTTGACTAACTTTGAGACCAAGTTGTTCGTGGCTACAAGAAGATACATTGGTTCTTCGAAAAGATTTGTACCTTATCATATTTTGACTCTATAGGCATCAAGGTTATCTATATGTTCTCTATTTGCAAATGGTCAATAGGTAAGAAAGTTGTAGGTTCAAATGGAGTGGACAAAGATTGAAAAGCTACCTGAACCTCATCAAACAACTTGGTCTTTTCTCAAGTCCTATTTTTCATATTATCCTTTTGTAAAAGTGACTTGTGTCACCCATTTGTAAGTAAAGCTAATTTTGGGTTCAATATTTGTAAAATTTAAATTAATCCTAAGTTTTTAAATGGGTACTTATTCTAACTAGTCACCTAGCTAGTTATTCTAAGATGTCTCAAATAGCTCCTAGGTGGTTATGAAAAGTGATCACATGGGAAGTTATCATAAGTGGTTACTCAAGGTGGTTAGCCTAAGTAGTTATAAAGGGTAGCTAGGTGGTTAAGTAGTTATAGATTGGTTATTCCTTAAGCCTATATATACAAGGCCATTTGTTATGTGAAAAATGGGGGAATTTTTTGACAAAAAGGGGAACTATGGAGAATTTATTTTGGATCTATACCATGTATAGAAATGCTTTTGAACGTGCATATTTTCAAACAAATAAAGATAAATTCATTTAGTCATATTTATCAAATGTGTCCATCAATTATTATTCCTAACTTCTTGTATGTGAAGTTTGTATTCTCTCCTATAATAGTAGAATTCCATAGTCTTTTCATTCTATTTAATTAAATGTATAAGATGCATTCATCTCTTGGATGTATGAGAATATCCTACCTTTTCATATGTCAAGGTTCTATATTCTTATTTTTCCATCATTATATTATATACAAAATACCCCCTTGCAATCATTCACTACTACATTTGGACTCGAATTGTGATGGCATGCCATCGCAATTGAGACATTTTACCATCACCCAATTGACAAAATCAAAAATTGCTTCCCATTGACATGTGTCACACTTTTTGCATTATAGATTGCAACGAAAAGCTCATTTGTCACAAGTATGACACCAAAATCCATCACAATTTGGTTGAAGCCAAGATCAATAGGTTTCCATCACATTGTCAATTGCAATAGGAGATTGTCACAACTGCGATGGTATGCGTCAATAGTTTCATGGGTACAATGGCTTTCTGTCATGTTTATCCACTGCACTTGTACTAGATATGCGAGGGAAATGCTCTTATTTTAACAGTGTTCCATCAAACATGTCATCATAATTGTGATGGACTTCTAATATGTGAAAAAAAAATGTTTGTTCTTCTTTGTTAGAAATACATTTTACCATGTTGATCACACACATACGTTGTTTAGTGCAGGTCATGCAGTTTCCTCTTTGGCCCCTCTCATGGAGATTGTGTTTGACATTGTTCTAAGTTGTCTGATTGATACTGCTTCTACTCAAGCATTTCACAAATAGTGTTGCATTTCCATTTCCTTTTTATATTATTGTGGATAAGAAGCCAAATGTCATGATTATTTCTCCATGCACACTAAAAAAATAATCATGATGTTTGGCTTCTTATCTAGAGTAATATAAAAAGGAAATGGAAATGCAACACTATCTAAAAAATGCTTAAGCAAGAGTAGTATCAATCAGAAAACTTAGAAGAATGTTAAACACAATCTCTGTGAGAGGTGCCAAAGAGGAAACTGCATGACCTGCACTAAACAATGTACGCCTGTGATCAACATAGTAAATTGCATTTCTAACAAAGAAGAACAAACATTTTTTTTAACATGTTCTAAATAATGTATACTAACATATTGTGAGTATGATCTTAAAATTAATCATGCTTAATAACTCACAACATTATGTAGAAGATCGCATGATTTAAGAACCCATTGTGATGGTTCTAGTTGCTTCTATTGTAGTTTTAGGTCATCTTGTTATTGTTGATGGTGTTGCCAGAGCTCCTTTCCTTGGTCCTTGTGATGTCATGTCCACTTTTCTTGTTGGTGTTTCAATGGGGTATGTGCTTCTTCCTTGCTTGTCTCTTGCTTGGAGGTTCCTCTTTCTCATATGGTTTTGGTTGCAACTTCTATTGGTGTGGATGTCCTTGTGCTTGCTAAGATTTGAACTTTGCAAGCATGTATACTCCATCTCAAAATTAGTATATTGTGACAAGGCTCATTAAACAAAATATAGATCAAACTAATATTCAATAGAGATTAATTCAAATCAGATCACAAAAATTAATTAGAATGTAGTACTCTTATTTCAGTACTTAACCAATGGAGAAAGTGGTATCAATCGGTGTCATTGCATCTTTGTTTGAAATCCTCCCCTTCTTGTCCACCATGCAAACACAAGGTTCTTTATAGCCAACAATAGAATATATCTTAGAGTGCTTGTGAGGAGTGCTTGTGAGGAAGGCCAATTGATCCATTGCATAAGAAGACATGTCTTCCCACATTGACAAGCATTTTAGGCCCTTCTGTTCTAATTGTTCAGTGCTACAAAAAACTAAAAAAAAATTGGTCTCAAAAACAATAGATAATTGATGACAAAAAGAGGAAGTTCGGGAGTTTTCAGGTGTATAAGTCAAGATTCCGATGGGCAACTTAGATGCTAATGATTTATGATAGCTCCCAACATATATGATTTGCATGTCTTTTGAAGTAAACTACAGCTACTGCAAGTTCTTCCCTAATGTTTCCAAATTGTCATGAGTATAGTCATGATTTATTGAATTGATGATGAAGATGAGGGGAGTTTTTGGTTAGAGTGATGATGAATGGAAGGGGCATTGATGAGCATCAAGTAGAAAGCCTTCCTCATCAATATATCTAATCATCCTGATAGATCTAATCTTTCCAAATAGCTAAGATCGACAAAATAGTCTGGAAGTTTTCTTAAACTATCACACTTTGAAAGATCTAGATATTTCAGTGCTGCAAGGAAATGGAAATCACTGCAAAATTCCTCTAGTTTATTGATAATTTTAAGGTTTCTAGTGAGCCAAGTTTCCCAAAACCTAGAGGAAACCTTAACAACCTCTTGCAATTACGCAGTTCTAATGTTTTCAGTCCTACCAGGCAATGAAGTCATTACACATTTCTTCTAAGCTCTCACACCCTTCTAAGTCTAAATGAAGATGCCCAATTTCAGTGATCCCATGGATTCTATATCTGATGAATTTGAGCACATTTAAATTTGAAAGGTTTTGCAATGACAATTATGAAGGTTATTTCACAACTCATCACTACTAAAGAGAAAAGTGGGAATCTATTAGCAAAAGATAAAGTACAGATTTATGAAGGCTTCTATGGACAAATTTATGACTATATAAAGGACTATGTTTTCTCTATGGACATATTTATGAGTATATAGAGGACTATGGAAGGATTATAAATTGTGAAATTATAAATGTTACCTACTTTCTACATTAAGTGTTGCATGTCATATAGACTTTATGATCCTCTGCTTCCTCCCTGTAATATTATTCAACATAAATAAATGAGTTTGACTATGGTTTCCTTTTGCATTGCTTGAATCCAAGATATTCACACAGTTAGTTGTCATGTAATCATAGGTTAATGTTGAGCTTCACTCGGTTTTGAGAATAGTTTAATATTCTCTATTAATCAGGGCCAACCACATTAATAATTATCAAATAAGTTACATAAGTTTACATGAATCATTTCTTTTTTTCTTTTTCTTGTCATTTCCTATATTGTTGCAAAGGCATATCCATGTCGTCATCTATATTTCTTCTCACTTGTGGATGTGCACTCATTGTGATTTGCAAAGGTTGGTCCTTTATAATAACAAATAAAAGGGTTAAATTTTTAAAAATTGAGACTTAAAATATTTTAAAGAACATTATAGTGCTCTTTACCTTGACCAACCACATCATCTTGTCTGCCCACCAGATTGGACCTCAACATGCTCATCAGGAACAACCTCAGCATCCTTGCAACTACAATATAAGATGTTTTCTTAATCCCAAAATATTATAGTTAAATTTTTATTACTACAACAAATTTAATTTAAAAATGTTTACTTGTATTAATAATTCATAAATAAAAAATTGAATAGAAAATATTTACTTGTAAATACATTGATATTATTCTTCATCCATCTCACCATCATGATCATTGTCATCATCAACATTGTCACCACCACTATCCTAGTTATTGTCATTGTCGTCATCATCATCATCATCCTCCTCCTCAACATAATTATCAGTAGAAGCATCATCACCGTGATTAGTAGCAACATCATTTTCTTCAGGAGCATCCTTGACTAACTCTTGATCATGATCCACTTCTTCCTCTTCCTCAATGTCTTCTTCTTCCATCGCATTATTCTTTATTCACCTTCCCCTTGGATCATATCTAAAAACAAATCACCAACCCAATTTATGTGGAACATCTAGGTAAAATACCTACTCATATTGGCTTGGAAGAACATAAGGCCCATCCCTAACTGGCTCAAACAACCTTGTATTAATCAAGGAAATCCATTCTGGTGCTCAATAACAGTTCTACCAAGATCATTTTGATTGAGTTGTAGTATATACCATTTGATGACGAAGATAACTAATTTGAAGGAATTAAAGTCATAGTCAAGCATATCAAACAAAATGTGATAGTATCATTTTTGAGATTTTCGAGGATGAAAGTCATTTCCAGATGAAATATTGGTTACCTAGAAGACTGCACTTATCCCAGAATCACAAGTTTTCTTTGTGTCATCTAAATATTTTATGCAAAATTTATAACCATTGCAGAACATAGTCTTGTGGTTTTCACCTACAATAATGTCAAACATGTATAAATTATTCCATGACAAGTTCAAAAACAAACGATTGATTAACAAACTTATAAGTACTTAGAGATCTCTTAAACCATATGCTAAATCTATTTCCTTTTGCATAACATTGGGATCTCTATTAAAATGAGCTTGTTTAACCAATGAATACATGGATTTCCATTTTAATCCATTATCAAAATTTTGATATCGTTCAATCCATACTGTCATCCAATCTTTGATTATTTGCAGTAAACAAATGTATTGCATCCCACTCTTTAGTAGTAGTACAAAAGTAAATAGATGACTTAGAATAGATTTATTTTGAATATTAAAAATTATTTAACTACAATAAAATCTCATAATTTATTAGCTTTCACTTTCCTAAATCTACCTTTCCCCACCAAGTACTCCCCTTCAAATTTTTTAATCGACTCGAGATCCCAAATGCAATCTATATGGGTCTTTGTTGCAAGATTAGGAAGATATTGAGTAATATACACCATCATCTGGTATGCCATATGTCCCTCAATAATAGAACCCTCAGGATGTGCTCTTTTTTGAACCAAACCCTTCAAAAATTTCAAGTATCTCTCAACCATCTTTATTGACCTAGGTTGTACAGGTCCACATAATTCAATCTCATCAACTTGGTGTATGAGGTAGTGTTCTTGTACATTGAAAAAAATTTAAGGTAAACACTTTTGCATTTCACACATTAGTAGAGAAATTATTTTCTTCCAATATTTTATATCTTCTTTATGTTTTCTTTAGATGACCTACAAGGGATTCAAGACACAAAAACATATAAATACGAGACTTTACAATATATTACTTGTTTGATATGTTGAACAAATATCATTGCTTACCTCATGTATTTTCCAAGATCATATATCACTTGTTTGATATTATTGTCAAAGTTGTTTGGGAGTGATAGGGTAGCACATACTGCAACAATTGTCAACTGATCATTTCATTCTTTTCTAACATGCATTTTTAGCCCTGGGCCAAATTTAGTTTTCTTTGATATGACATTTCTTATATTCACAACAAATCCTATAGGAAATCTCATTTTTCCTATGACTTCTTTTATGCCATTAGTTTACTACTCCCTTAATAACCAAGGAAGGGCACTTGCAATAACCTAATCTCCATTACTATTTGATTTAATGATATTTTTCATTGCATGATTGTGTTGGAAATATTCAGGTCTAACAATGTTACTGAGAGGGGAGGGGTGAATTAGTAAGCTTTAAAATTTAAACCAATTCAGCATAATAACAAATTTACCATTCATTCATCTACTTTACTGAATGCATGAAAAGAT
The DNA here is from genome assembly GCA_028749045.1 of Cupressus sempervirens. Classification (NCBI taxonomy): domain Eukaryota; kingdom Viridiplantae; phylum Streptophyta; class Pinopsida; order Cupressales; family Cupressaceae; genus Cupressus; species Cupressus sempervirens. The sequence goes on along the minus strand of CM053790.1, from coordinate 812,126,502 downwards.
TAACACACTAATTTGGTGACCCAGAAACCTTTCAAATTGAAAGTAAAATTGGGGTGGGGATGATGCCCACGAAACTTCAATACTGCAGTATAAAGTTGGCCGGTTAAGGCTTACAGTGATCACTTCTGGTGATCTGCCCTGTTAGGAGCAAGTAGGACTGCTAGATCCACCTTGTTAGAGGATTTACAAACATACAATGAAGTATGCACTCTGTTAGGAGATTTACAAAAGACTGTTATGTCTACCCTGCTAAAGGATTTACAAAACTAATTCACCTATTAGGATGAAGCAGTGGATCTTCTTGCAACTAGTTTGTTGATTAGATCTTATGTACTGATCACTTGATGTGATCGATATATCTTTGTTGCTCCTTGATAACCTTGTTGAATACTTCGCTGCTGATTCTCTTTCAATTCGCTCTTACTTCACTGTTACTTCTCTTCATCATTTATTATATTGCAAATGGCACAATACATTACATATATACCATTCCAATATTTACAGCAATAAGGTTGGCCAAACACAAGTGGACAAAACATTACTGAGTCGGCCAGATAGTAGAAAACTCAGGTTCCTCAAACTCACTCGGTGACCTTCTGACACTCGGCATCCACTACATTACACGGCATCGTCATGCACTCGGTAGAGGTAGGGGCTCGGTCCATACTAATCACTCTAAGTAGCTTGGAACTTGGTAACCACTGGTGACTTAGTAAACATTGCGTCACTCGGTAGAAACTAATTCTTTCAATTCACTTGGTAAGCACTGAATACTTCTTTTTCCTTTCTATCTTGGTAATCACTGAAACCTTCATTTACCTTCCTGACTCGGTAAACACTAAATCCTTCATTTACCTTTCTGACTCGGTAAATACTAAATCCTTCATTTACCTTTCTGACTCGGTAAATACTAAATCCTTTGTTTACCTTTCTGACTCGGTAAATACTAAATCCTTCATTTACCTTCCTGACTCGGTAAACACTAAAACTTTCGTTTACCTTCCTGACTCGGTAAACACTGCTGAACATACTTGGTAACCAACGAATGCTCGGTATGAACTATAAACTGAGTGGTGAACTTGGTAAGCATTCAGAATCAAATAAGTGTTGTAACTAATGACAAATGTATCATTATTCCAACAATCTCCCCCTTTGGAATTAGTGACAAAAACACTTATGAGCCAAAATTTATATACAAGATCTGACAAAACTAATTTGATTCCGTTGTGCTGAATATACATGGGCTACCTTACATATAACTCCCCCATACAATATACACAAGGTTTTTACATGAGTTATATGATTTTATTCTTTATCACTTTATTACCTTCTCCCCTTTTGTGTCTGATTTTCCTCTATATATTACTTTCTCCCCCTTTTTGACAATAATGCCAATGAATAAAGAATGTATTTACATGGAGACACCAAAATGTGTGATAAACTCATAATGTACCTGAAGAATTAGTTGCAGAGTTTTATTCCAATTTTCTTGCAGGATTTTACATGTGGAGAGAGCTACTTGAACTTCTACAGAAAGTTCAATCACATGGTCTGCAACAGAGAAATTATTGTCATGGATAAATGTTTTTGAATATGCAATGTGCTTCTGCATTGTGTTCATGATAGGAAGGATCATATTCTAGATGTCAATCAGAGTATACCTAATCCTTGCTTCCTCTCTCAGCAATTCTGCCTATTTCTCTAACAAAAATTTGATTCTCAGATGATGGGATGAACTTGCACTGTGGTCAGATTGCAGCATTTGGGCACTGACCTTCATGTCCTCATCAATTTTATTCAACTTTTCTTTGATTTCTTTGGTATACTCGGTAACATCACAAAGTTTGCCAAAAAGTGAAGTACATTATTAAAAGAATTCTCAAAATTACTCAGAATTGTAGACAATTCTACCTGTTTTAATGCAATATGCTGAGCAATGTGCTTAAGCACCTTATTGTCAAATTTCTTCTCTGCCTTTTCAATCAATTTTTCTTGGTCGGAGGTATCCTCATTGAATTTATATACAACCTCTTCCAACTGAATTAAAATGTGTTGAGTAGAATCTACTTCAACACCTATAGCCTCTGTTATTATATTTTTAGCACTCTCAATTATATTGAATTCTCTGTCCCTTTCATTCCTTAGCTGCATTTGTTGTGCCTTTTGCTCTAATAGTTGACTGATCATTCTCATTTCATCAACTGATGCAGTATCTAGATCTATTTTAGGAATGACAATGTCCTTATCCAGATCTATTTCTTCATCTACTGCCTTACTGGAAAACATGTATCTCTTTGGTTTTTCTGCAGTGACTACACCTTTGCCCTTTGTAATTGAAACAATAGTTGATGATGTTGGACTGGCTGTCAAAACTGGAATGGGACCAACTAAAGGTAAACTAAGAGAAGTGTTGGTTGTATCAAAACTTGATATACTTTCCAAAAATGATGTACTACTCAAAAATGATGTACATACTGGTATATTTACAGTTGGAGAACTGACTGGAGCAAAAATTGGGGCCAATGTGGCTGAGGAAGACAAAATTGGTAAGAAACTGGGAAGACTTACTGTACAAGCTACAGGTGGGAGAGATATACTTGGTGAAGTAGCTGCTACAGTGGATGAATCGGTGGCTGATGATGTGCTTGGAAGCTCAGTAACTGAAGAAGTGACCGCCAGCTCAGTAGATGAAGTGCTTGGCACTTGTATTGCAGAAACCTGGAGCTGAGAGGAGACTGGAAGAAATTGAGCAATAGATGTCTCTGTTGTGCTCACAATCTTGCTTGAAGATCCTATCTCCATAGTAGATTTTACAATCTTTGGTGGAGAGTGAGGAAGGGAGGCAATGACATCAGCTACAATTTTTACTGGATCTTCTTCCTCTTTGTCTTGTTCATCTTCTTCTTCTTCCTCCATTTGTTTTTCAGCTTCTTCTTCCTCAATTCCTTTTCTAGCTTCTTCTTCAACTTCTAACATTATTGAATGGAGATCCTCTGGAATATCTTCAATATCATCATCATCATCATCACTATTGTCATCATCATCCTTGATCTCTATGGGTTCCTCAGTTTTCTTATGCAGTTTATATGCATCACTCCAGACATCAGTTGCATTTTTAACAATTGGCTCAATGCTTTTTAGCAATATGAGACATGTATTAAATCTCATATTCATTCTGCCTTCATGATCCTTCAATGCCCTTTTGATTTCTGCATCTGTTAGGCTGGGGACCAGTTCTCTTAATCTTTGCTCAAAAATGTCTTTAACTGTTTGCTCGGCGTTCTCCCATCTCACCTTTATTTTATCAAACAGTTCAGCAGGAATTTGGGAAACAAATTGGTCTGGGGAGAATTTCCAAGTTCCCAACTTCTCCATTACCAAATCTTCAATTTCTTTTTGCTCAGCAGGAGTTCTAGTTTCATATTTTAATGCCTTGAAATTGCTGATTCCTACACCAATCCTTAGTTGTTTCATCCTTTCTTCAAATTTTAGAGGAGGTTTGATGAACACAACTTCTTTCTTGCCTCTCCTGGTTCTCCTTGTGAACACCGCCTGAGGTTTGGTAATGATTACCCTACCCTTTTTCTTTGCTGGTTCTGCTTCCTTTTCTGGCTCCTCTTCTTCTTCTTCTTCTTCTTCTTCATCCTCATCATTGCCCTCGGTAAGCATAAGAGGTCCAGTATTAGCTTTTAGCTTTTCTATCTTTCTCTTGCCTTTAGAGATTTCTTGAGGAAGCTTGATTTCAAGCTCTATTCTAACCTTAGCCTCTTCATAGGTTCCAAATGCAGGCAACTTGGGATCCACTGGTTCATTTACCAGTGCCTCAATGATGTCTCTGGCATCATCAATATTTAGTTCATAGGGTAATGGTTTTACCCATGCCACTCGAGGTTTGACTGCCTGGATGTAGACTCTGTCATAGTCAACCATGAAACAAACATCATCCTTATACTCTTCAACAAGTTTTGGAGGTATTCTGAATCTGTTGTTCATCCTTTCCTTGAAATCTTCAAAATAATTATCCATTACTTTGTCAAAATTCATACCCATTTCTGCAATAAATTTGTTTATTTGATACAAAATTGGAGTATCTTTCCTCCATACAACTGCACCCTTAGATGGAAAGAATTTCTGTACATAGAAAAATAAACAAACTAGCAAAGAACCAAATTTACAAGGGTTTGTCTTTGCAGTCCTTATGCTATCCATGTTTTTATTGAATTGTTTTAATAGCACATCAGCTAGGTCAAACTCCATATTTTTCTTTACAATCTTATATGCCAAATCTACAGCCTCACAGGGTACACTATTCAGCCTGCTGGAACTATACAGTTTGTATGCAATAACACAAATACCAAATTTCAGTTCTATATTTGAAACATTATTGAGCTTTAAACCTCTTCCATCTCATTCAGCTTGGGTTAATTTTTGGAGGTCATCTCGACCTAGGGTTTTGGTGGTTTTGGCTTTGGTCAACATTGGTAAGCCCGTGATCTTGTGGATCATCTTCTTTGTTATGAGGATGGGTTGTTCTAACCACAATTGCCCATTATGCACATGGCTTAAGATATACCTCACCCATTTCACTTGGAAACTCGTTGGCAGATGCAGGATATGGGTTAAGCCTTTGGTTTCCAAATGTTTTAACTTAGGTTTTAGGGTTCCATCCACGCATAACTCGGCTAGGGTACTATCCATATCTAGTGTCCCTATTTCTTGCACAGTACACTTGAAATGAGTACGAATATCATTGATTAGAAGTACCTTTAGAGGGATCTGCGATTGAGCTCCATGCAGGTCGAGTGATTCAGCGATGGCAGGAACAATTTTGAAATTGGGCGCCTTCCATTCAACTCCCTTCACAAGCATTTCAGAACCTCTCTTCGCCTTGCTGCCACTGGTGCTTGCGGATGCCATTGCTACTTGGTGAGAGAACGATTTCGTAACACAATTTCTTTGCTGGAAAATCGCTTCAAATCACTTGAACTCGCTTGGATGCACTTGAAAATATATTTGCTCTGTGAACTCTGAATTCACGGTAAAAAATGAGATCAAATTTTGCCTTTTTGATCGAAATCTTGTCATTAATGCTCGGGTACGTAGGTAGCTGAGAATTAGGATTTTATAAATAGTCACCGACTTACTTGATAAACCTTGCAGCTCGGTGAACACACAAAACCTTTCTTATCTTCCCGACCAAGCTCGGTAAAGTCTGAAAACCAACCTTACTCGGTAGATGCAACACTCTGAATTATGACTTGTATCTACAATACTAATTTTTTATTTCCACTTCTTCTTTTTGGAACTGCCTAGGATATGGCTTGAAGATGCAGTCCCTTATCCTTCTTGATAAGTCTTAATTAGATATGGTGGAGTCACCCATTTCTAGAGTGACATTTCCATCATTTGAATTTTCTTGCTCGGTAGACTTAGGAATCCACTGTTGTTTCATTTGCTTTCGAATATTATCAGCTCTAGTTTTCTTTTCATCTTCAACCTTTCCTATATTCATGCAATTCTTGGCTATATGACCAAGTTCAGTACAAGTATAGCATCTTATGGTTGTATCTTTCTTCCTTAGGTGATGCCTTCTACAGTTTGTTCCTATGTGTCCATATTCTCCACAATAGTGACATCTACACCAAGTATTGTAATCCCAACCAAATATTGCTTTGACAATTTGTTCTGCTGGATTGAGTGATTTTGATCTACATTTAGATGCCTTATGTCCTTGTTTCTTGCATTTGTGACACTTGCCTTCAAACTTTGGTTTCTCCTTGCATTCATTGGCTTTGTGACCATGCTGATTGCAATTGAAACATTTGCCATTGAATTTACCTTTACCATTACTCCAACATTTGTTAGATGTATGACCTATCTTGCCACAATGATTACAAGTGGGTCTTTGATTCCTTTGAGGACCTTGTTCAGAAGATTCACCTTCTTCCTTGTATCAAGGACCAGCTTTACCTTTTTGCTTATAGAAATTTTGCTCATTTTGCTGATTCAATTGATTCATGTCTGCTTGAGATTTCATCATCCTTTCATTGACTTGTTTTTCAATTTTTAGATCATTTTCCAAGATTTCATTGGTTTGTCTCTCAGTTCTTAAGTCATTCTATAGACTTTCATTTTGTGCTCTGAGAATCCTGATTTCTTCATTTGCATTGGATAGTTGATCTGCTAGATCTTCATGTTCAAGGGATTGATTTTGAGTTTCATGACTTCTATCTTCCAATTCTTCTTGTGCTTTGTTTCTTTGTTCCAAAACTTCACATAGCCTGATTGACTGTATTTCTTGCTCTCTTTTAAGCTTTCTTACCTCTTCTTGCAGAGATCCATTCTTTTCTAAAAGTTCTTTGATTTCTTTGTCAGCTTCTTCTGAATTACTTGATGGTAACAAATCTTCAATCCTTTCTTCAACATAAAAATGGTCATTTATTTGTCTTGCAAGTTTCTTTCTTCTTTTTAGGGATTGAGAAAGATGTTCCTTTGCTTCTTTGAGTTGAACCATGGCCATCTCCAAATCTAGCTTCTCATTCTCAATAGTTTTGTCAAGTTTGAATATCTCCATTGTCCTTGATCTTTGCTCAAGCTGTCAAGCTCTGTCCTGAGAACCACAAAGCTCTGATACCAATTGTTGGAAATATTCAGGTCTAACAATGTTACTGAGAGGGGAGGGGTGAATCAGTAAGCTTTAAAATTTAAACCAATTCAGCATAATAAAAAATTCACCATTCATTCATCTACTTTACTGAATGCATGAAAAGATTAACACACTGATTTGGTGACCCAGAAACCTTTCAAATTGAAAGTAAAACTGGGGTGGGGATGATGCCCACGAAACTTCAATACTGCAGTATAAAGTTGGCCGGTTAAGGCTTATTGTGATCACTTCTGGTGATCTGCCCTGTTAGGAGCAAGTAGGACTGCTAGATCCACCTTGTTAGAGGATTTACAAACATACAATGAAGTATGCACTTTGTTAGGAGATTTACAAAAGACTGTTAAGTCTACCTTGTTAAAGGATTTACAAAATTGATTCACCTGTTAGGATGAAGCAGTGGATCTGCTTGCAACTGGTTTGCTGATTAGATCTTATGTACTGATCACTTGATGTGATGGATATATCTTTGTTGCTCCTTGATAACCTTGTTGAATACTCCGTTGCTGATTCTCTTTCAATTCGCTCTTACTTCACTGTTACTTCTCTTCATCATTTCTTATATTGCAAATGGCACAATACATTACATATATACCATTCCAATATTTACAGCAACAAGGTCGGCCAAACACAAGTGGACAAAACATTACTGAGTTGGCCAGATAGTAGAAAACTCAGGTTCCTCAAACTCACTCGGTGACCTTCTGACACTCGGCATCCACTACATTACACGGCATCGTCATGCACTTGGTAGAGGTAGGGGCTTGGTCCATACTAATCACTCTGAGTAGCTTGGAACTTGGTAACCACTGGTGACTCGGTAAATATTGTGTCACTCGGTAGAAACTAATTCTTTCAATTCACTTGGTAAGCACTGAATACTTCTTTTTCCTTTCTGTCTTGGTAATCACTGAAACCTTCATTTACCTTCCTGACTCGGTAAACACTAAATCCTTCATTTACCTTTCTGACTCGGTAAATACTAAATCCTTCATTTACCTTTCTGACTCGGTAAATACTAAATCCTTCCTTTACCTTTTTGACTCGGTAAATACTAAATCCTTCGTTTACCTTCCTGACTCGATAAACACTAAAACTTTCGTTTACCTTCCTGACTCGGTAAACACTGCTGAACATACTTGGTAACCAACGAATGCTCGATATGAACTGTAAACTGAGTGATGAACTCGGTAAGCATTCAGAATCAAATAAGTGTTGTAACTAATGACAAATGTATCATTATTCCAACAGATTGGAATCATGAATGTCACTACAAATTTTGGAAATTTTTTCTTTGCCACACCTTCCATCCAATATTTTTCATAGTGTCTCTATTACATTCTTTCCAATATGCATAGTATCAAAAAAATGCACAATTTGTAGCTACTCATAGTAGGGCAGCCTACTAAATTCTTTGGGATAACATTTTAGTCCCTTTGGAAGGTAGTCACTATTGATGCCTTGACAACCTCAAATTCTATTAAATTCCAACTTCCATAGGTGAGGTTTCATTCTTCATGGCTTTGATTTAGTGTCTTATTTCCCATTGAAACAACATTTTTCGACACTTTGATACTTATATTTTTTGTGGAGAAAGTGTCTATTCTCATCAAACACCTACTTTCTTAAACTTTTGGAATAATGAGATTTCATCTTTGGACCACACATTGGATATGCAAATTTTAAATTTGTTTGAAGACCTACAAGATAACGATACAACTGGATTAAATATGTTCATTTTTGGAATTAGTATTATCATGTACAACTAGATTTTAACATAACATACCACAGAAATGTGTCAACCCTGGGGCATCATGAATTGTCCACATAAGCATTACATCGAATTCAAATTGTTTTTGTCCAATTGGTCTAGAGATATCATACATAGTAAAACCATTCCATAACACCAACAACTCATTAATAGGAAGCACAATATATACATTCATATCTTTCACTTGGTACTTACCTAGTTGAATGAACAACATCAGATAATTATTGTGGTCATGATGACGGGCCACACCACCCATACCAACTCAAAAAAAAAAAAATGCAATAATATGGAGACAAGAGAGATGACAAAATGCTTCATAAAACTTCCATTAATTACTTGAAATTTATTAGAATATTTTCCAAATGGAAAAACTTCAAATTCTTACAATATAAGAGAGATTGCTCGCTAAGAGCTTCTACAAGAAATTACATCCGAAGAGCTTCTACTTGAAGAGCTTGTCTTGAAGAACTTCTATTTCTCCAACTTCCATTAGAAGAGCTTCCATTTCTTCAACTTCATTACAAATGATTATAAGCCTTGCTTAAATAGGCACTTCTAACCCAAGACATTACAAACACAAGCAATGTGGGACAAAAGGTAAATACAACTACCTTTAAATAAATATTAAATTCTCACCCAAATACAACTAAGCACCCAACAAATATTAAATGCATGATTTAAGGAACTTTCCACAAACTTCTAAGATGCCACCTACACACCTCGATTAATGGAATGACAACTATTTTTATTATTTTCTATTTATGCCACCCATGCACCTTGAAAATAGAAATTCCTCTTTTCTCCTCTTTTTTTTTTCCTATTTTTTATTATTTTCCTTCCATTTTCGTCACTTTCTCTCTCCTCCATAATTTTTTTTTTTTTTTTTTTTTTATAAATTTTTTTTTTTTTCTCTTTCTTTTTTTTTTTTTTCCAATAATTTAATTTTCCCATGCAAGATGCTCCTGCATCAAACTCCCTTGGTAGATAGAAAAGTGTGTCCCACACTTTGATGTCAAAAGAGAGATATAGAACCACAAGCTTCCACCTCAATAGGGACAAGAAAACCAACATGCTAATCTTTCACATTTTTTTTTTTTTACTGATGCATGATGCTCCTGCATCCGACTCCCATGGTAGGAAAAATTTTGTGAGTATGGAGTCACAAAATGAAGTAGCCATTGTTGACATAATTTTTTCCTCTTCCTCCAACACATAGCTGGAACAAGTATCCGATGCTGAAATTTCTCCTTTGCAATGAACTCTATCCAAGCATAAATCTCATCCTCATTCAATCTTGTTGAATTAATCACACCTGTAATAAATCCAGCAACACTATACTAATCTTCCTTTGCATACCACACATGACTAACAAGATCCTCATGCAAAAAATCATCAATATCTTTTAAACTCATATCAAAGACAACATCCCATGATTCATAAGAATTTACCTGTTTGACATCTTCATCTTTGCTTGCCTCTTTTATGTCATCAACAATGCACGTAACTACTCCACTTACTTGATCTCCAACTAAGGCACTATACTTCTCCTCTATTGCTGCAATCTTCAAATCATCTTGATCTACTTCAGGTTCGTAAGTTTTGTCATCTTTATGCTCTTCCTCTTCTCGTTCATCTTCTTCAACTTTAGGTTCGCAAATAATATCCTCTACATCCTCTTGCTCTTCTTTTGTACCACATGTCTCATACTCCACTGGATCCTCTTTCTTTTCCGCATCCAAGGAATTATCAACATCTCTTTTCTGGTGACATGCTCTTCGTTTTCGCAACTTAGCTTCTAATTCATTCACTTGCTTCTGCAAATCAACTAGCAATGATTGTTGATTTCTTGCTCTAAATTTCTCAAGTCGAGGAATCCTTAGAATCCATCCAATCACAAAAGTCATCTTCTTCTTTCTCTTCTCCATAATCAAGTCTTCAGAAGACAAATCTCATCTAAAACAAGAACCTCGTGCAAACTGTCTCACAGTCGGCGTTCTGTCTACACAATCAAGAACTTCTTCACAAACATCACCCAACTCAAGGTCCTGGTGCAAACTGCCTCACGTTCGGCGATCTGTCCGCACGCTCAGGAACTCTTGCTCTGATACCACTGATGACGGGCCACACCACTCGTACCAACTCACAAAAAAAAATGCAATAATATGGAGACAAGAGAGATGACAAAATGCTTCATAAAACTTCCATTAATACTTGAAATTCATTAGAATATTATCCAAATGGAAAAACTCCAAATTCTTACAATATAAGAGAGATTGCTCGCTAAGAGCTTCTACAAGAAATTACATCTGAAGACCTTCTACTTGAAGAGCTTGTCTTGAAGAGCTTCTATTTCTCCAACTTCCATTAGAAGAGCTTTCATTTCTTCAACTTGATTACAAACGATTATAAGCCTTGCTTAAATAGGCACTTCTAACCCAAGACATCACAAACACAAGCAATGTGGGATAAAAGGTAAATACAACTACATTTAAATAAATATTAAATTCTCACCCAAATACAACTGAGCACCCAACAAATATTAAATGCATGATTTAAGGAACTTTTCACAAACTTCTAAGATGCCACCTACACACCTCGATTAATGGAATGACAACTATTTTTATTATTTTCTATTTATGCCACCCATGCACCTTGAAAATAGAAATTCCTCTTTTCTCCTTTTTTTTTCCTATTTTTTATTATTTTTCTTCCATTTTCGTCACTTTCTCTCTCCTCCATAATTTTTAATTTTTTTTTTATAAATTTTTTTTTTTTTTCTCTTTCTTTTTTTTTTCCAATAATTTAATTTTCCCATGCAAGATGCTCCTGCATCAGAGGTCATTTCACTCCAAGACTTATAATTACATATAGATAACAATAGAATAATTAAATACTTGGAACAATCATTTCCAACATAATGTGCTTCATCTTTATTGACGCCCATGGAGGAATGTTATTGTTGATAACAAAAAAATGTCATACCAAGTAAATAGATCTCATCTCTCCATGTGGATTGACACTATTAGTTGCCAAGGAAAGCTTGAGATTTTGAGGTTCTTTTTTAAAGTGTGTCAAATTTTCCTCTATGTACTTAAATTTTGAACCATCCAGAAGCATTCAAATAATGTCATCTTGACTTCTATTGTGTGCATGGTAATCCATAAATTGTGCCAAGCTACTACACTTGAATAATCATGTAACATGTGGAATAATGGGGATGTAATGAAGAACCTTGCAAGACACCTTTTTTGTCACTTGATCATCTCAATATCTACTTGTATGGCATTCAGGGCATTCAGTTGCATTTTTTTGTTCTTTATGATAAATTACATGATCTTGAGGACAAGCATCTATTGATTGATACTCGATTCCAATATATTTCATAGTGGCACGTAACTCTCGGTACGAGCAAGGGAGAACATTTGATGGTGGTAAAAAATAGTCACCTATCAACTTAAAGAAAAAAATATTAGTCATTAGTACAAACAACCTTAATGGTACATATTTCACCTTTTCTAGACTATAATGGCATATATCACAAACCTTAGCATATGTGACATTGTTATGCTAGATAAACCATTCATAACCTTCAAATTCACCAATAACAATACAAAAAAGAGAAGATTTGATTGGGATCCTTCCTAAAGGTCCATTTTTTCCTTCTCAAGTAGAGGTATATCGTGGACAGACTCAATGTCATCCTCGTCATCATCATAATCAGTAGCAACACCATCACCAACACCAAATGTGTCATGGATCAATTCATTTGTACCATCATCTTCAAATGTGTTTTCTGACACATGATCGATGAGATCATGATCTTCTTCTTCAATACTTACACCTCCATGTCCCTTATTTACACCTCCATGTTCCTCCGAGATGTGTTGGTCCATATCATGTACTACCCTTAGGGAGATCAACCTATATAAAAATAATGATAATCAAACCCTCGTTCTATGGTTCATAAGTATATTAATTGTGAAAACAATATAACAAACAACTTGCCAATTGATGATAATCAAACCCCCCTTCAGTGTGACCATTCTCCCAACAATGTCTCTTAGCTATTTTGATTTTGATTCTTCTTGTCTTTAAGTCATTACAATGCTTACAAGGACAATAAAATTTGTCATCACTTGGTCTTTGAAAGTTAGACAACAATCTAGTGATTGTCTCCCTATTTTGATCAAACTCACTAGTATTATCTAACATGATCCTTCTTCACAGGAATAACTTATTTATGTACCCTTATTGAGTTGGTTATAGTTAATGCTTATATTTTCACACATGGTTTTGAAAGAAACATTTGGTGTAATTAATGTGTATATCTTCAAAAATATTAAACATGTTGTACTTAATGTTTATATCTACACATATGGTTTTGAAAGAAAAAATTGGTGTAATTAATGTGTATATCTGCAAAAATATTGGACATGTTGTACTTAATGTTCATACCTACACATATGGTTTTGAAAGAAAAAATTTGTGTAACTAATGTGTATATCTACAAAAATATTGGACATGTTGTACATAATGTTTATTTCTACACATATGCTTTGAAAGAAACATGTGATGTTGAAACAATAGAGAGTTTTACAAAATTGATGTTTTATAAGAAAATGCACCTAAAGAACTATTAGCTCAGAAGAAAGAACATGGTGTTGAAGCAATATAGAAAGTGCTTGACATGAGAGGTTCATAAGTGAGGGTTTTGACCAATCTTGAAAACTTGAAATAGTACAGAAAGTGCTTGACATGAGAGGTCCGCAAGTGAGGGTGTTGACCAATCTTGAAAACTTGAATGTTGAAATGAAAACTATCGAGGATCAAACACCTATGCCAAAGTTACATCAGAATGTGAAGTTGAAAGCTATCAAGGATCAAACACCTATGTCCCTTGTCCTCTATCCCCTTCCTCTTCATTCCTCTTGTTTGTAACTCCTTGTCACTCCCTCCATTCTTCTTCTTGTTTTGGCTTTCTTATTTTTTTGAACATTCAGGAAGTTGTTTACATGTTCACCTTGGAAATAGCATCTGCATTTGCTTAAACTAGCATATCCTAATATCTTAAATGTTGGTTTCTCATATTTGTTCATTTGAAACATTTTGCTGGTTTTTGTGTACATTTTTTAATTATCTTCTTTCTCCTTTAAAATTTTGTGTGCATGGGATCTTTAAAGAAAACACACTTCTCATAAGATTCTTACCCTCCAATTTATTGCATTTTAGATATTAAGATATTAAGATTTGTCATGATCACCTTGGAATTTTTCATGTATTGCATCTACATTTGCTTTGCCATTACTTATAAGAGTGTTTCAACATTGGCAACCACTTCAACATCCTTTGCATGGTTTAGAGGTAATGTCATTGTGGCAGAGGCTTTTGCAAGGGAATGAGCCTAATGATTATGGCATTTACACAGAAGTAGAACTTTCTTCTTCAACTCCTTTCACTCAACTCTTCATTGAAGTTATTCTTCTAGCAATGAGAATAGCTACCACAAATTCTTGGAAGCCAAGGGACCCTGAACCTATGCTATATTTTCTAGAGAGATGGGAGAAGTTACTACCGGATTCAGTACTTCATAACATTTTGGATAATATAGTGATGCCCAAATTAATAGTAGCAATAGGTACTTGGGATCCTCGTAGGGAGACTATGCCAATACATGCATGGTTACATCCTTGGCTTCCATTGTTGGGCCAGCATATGGAGCCTTTATATCCAACCATTCGTTATAAGTTGGGGAATGCACTTCATGCTTGGCATGCAAATGATGCATCTACATATGCAATTTTATCACCTTCAAAAACTGTATTTGATCCTGCTAGCCAGGAACAACTGATTGTTTAAATTATTTTCAATTGAAAAATTATTTCTCCATCTTCAAGTAACCTAAATCCTTGCTACTCCCAACTATATTGTTTCTCTATTGTTATATATTCTATTATGGATTTTCTATTTCTTTCTCCATGTTTTTATGATGCATATAAAAGCCCATATCATCTTAGGATAACACTGAGGAAATTGGTTGCAAATATATGAATAAAGAACTCAAAAAGGAGTTCAATTAAATAAATAATTTATATGTTTGATGCTATTTAATGAAATACTAAACCAAATTATCATCATATACTTATAATGATCAAAGTATGCACAAAGTAAGATCTTGGTACATAAAATTTCAGGGAAAAATAGAGGAAACCAAATTCAAATAGGGAGTCATATAGTATCTACCTATAATTATGAATTAAACATAATATCAAATACAATCCTATTTACAATGTAATATCATTCTGTGTATTTTTTTAGTCGACGCCAAATTCAATAACCTTGTTTTCACTATACAAACTTTTTGCTAGTTAATAACCTTTTTTTTTTTTAATTTCAGAAGTAATCCCCTTAAATTGGGCATACCATGTTTTCTATCCAATTACTATCATGACAAGCACAAACAATTCCTAGACTTTTTGTTCATAGACCCAATGGATATTTATGCACATTCGATTCGAAAGTTGCTACCATTAGATCTCTATGTTTAACATAATCATATAAGAATTTGGGTTATGGTGCTCAAGCCATGAGCACTATAAGCCTTATCCTAGATGTTAGCCAGGTACATTCTATTTCTCCTTTGATTAAATCAGCAAAAAGACTTAATCCACACATGCCTTTCAAGAATCAATTACATTCAGCATTGACATCATTGCAATTCTTTTTATTAATGGTGGAAATTAGTTTTTATGATTACAAAGGAAACTATTGGAGTGGATGTGTTTCTTGGTTAACATCAATAGGCTAGAGAGTAAAAACTCTTCCATACCCCAAAATGACCAAAGAATTCAAAGGCTTAAGAGAACAAAAAATAAAGTATATCGTAGAAGTAGAAGATCACCTAGCATTTGGTGGAGCTAAGAAAAGAGTCTAGGATTGATAAAATTGAACTAATATTGCATAGCTCATGCTTTCAACACTATTTCTTTTTCTATTCAAAAAAATATGAAGAGTTTGTATAGCACAAAAATCATTTTGTGTATTTTGTAATATCAACTATGATATGTTTTTTGTAAAATTTCTTGCGAACTTTGGCTATTTTTCATGGTCTGCATTATTTTTGTGCAGGAACTTGAGGTAAGTCAGTTAGCACGGGTTGAGTGATTTTTATTGTTTTATTACTTGGATTTTGGAATATGCATGTAGTTGGATCATTTTTTCTTTATTTTTTCTATTGCGTAGGTAATATGTAATAAACACCTTTAAAAATATCTCTTTGATTAAATAAAGAGATACATGTTTAGAAGGAAATATAAACACATACATACCTCTTCTCGCCTTAGAAGAAAATTGCAAAGAAAAGGCACGTAGACCACAAGGGCACGATACAACAATGAAATCGTAGAGAAAGGGCATGACATGATAATGAATCACAGAGCACGGGCACAACAATGAATCACCAAGCAAGGGCACGACATGACAATGAAATTGCAGAGCAAGGGCACATTAATGAAATGCATAGGTCACAAGGGCTTAACAACCAAATGTATTGAGCACCAATCACAAGGGCCACCACAACATTCACAACACTCCACCTCTTTCATGCGTAACTTACTCCACCTCTTTCGTGCGCAACTCTCCACAATCAAAATCAAATGAAAAATGATTGTTGTATTTTCTTTTTTTCATTTATGCTTGTGAGGTCGTCACAATTACGATGCCAACATCAATATTGCAACGACGTTGAGGACAAATGTAAAAAACAATTAAAATCACCACAAAATACATGGTCGTCACAAATTTCTATTGCAATTTGATCCCAAATGTTGTACTAATTCTACATTATGAATCTCAACTAGTATTCATATGTCTACTTTTGTGCTCCATGTTGTTGTGATGTGGAGCCTAGTTAAACTCAGAGGTTTATTCAATGTCATTTCCACCCACCCAGATTATTCCTATAGGGTTTTGGGGGTAGCGCCCCCAAGACAAGGTCAAGGGGTAGCACCCCAAGCATGTTCCCTAATGCAATACAAGGTAGGGTCAAGGGGCAACGCCCCTGTGGGTTTTTTGGGGTCAACACCCCTGAAGCCAAAAATGACTCTACTATTGTAAAAGGTGTTGGTTGTTATTTTTCTATTGGATGAATTATTCTAACCCCAATTTTTTAAGCAACAAAAGCTTGTATAAAATCGCTTAAGGTTAGGGATTTTTATAATGTATGATGATTATGTAGCTTCTTGTAGCAGTATTGAGTTTTAAGTGATTGTGGATTGTAATCACTACATAATAATAATATTGGACTTGTTGTTAGTGAACATATCCAACCAAGGATTGGGTGAACCATGTTAAATCCTTGTGTCTTGTGTTCTCTTCTATGCGATTTAATATTTTCTAATATTGGTTATATTTTCATGTAATTTTTATTTCTATATGTGGTTAATCCTAAAAAATGGCATCAGAGAAAAAATATCATCATTTTCTTTAGCCCAGACCATTGCCATTTTTCTTTTAAGTTATCCTTTGCAGGAAGATCTCACGGTTGAGTGGGAATCTCATGATTGGGTGGGAGCAATGGCAGACGAGGGTAAGTTGTAGGTTAAGAAGTTTAATGGGAAAAAAATCTAGTTATGGAAAATTCAAATGAAGGACTATCTTTATCAGAAGGATTTATGACAACCATTGGAAGGAAAATCCAAGAAACAAGGAACATTGATAGATGAGGAGTGAGAAAATTTGGATAGAAAGGCACTTGTAAGTATTCAATTATGTTAGGCACAATTGGTGACATTTAATATTACAAAAGCAATGACGGAAAAAGAGTGTTGAAATTATGAGTGAAGTAACTAAGAGGGGGGCGGGGGGGGGCTGAATCAGTTACCTCAAAAATAATTCTTAATCCCTTATATGTCTTAAATAACTAGTTACCGCTGTCACTCGGTAAACACATCACAAAAATTTTGTAACTCGGTTGACTAACTTGTTACTAAATTTTAGCATTCATAATTATTATCATGCATGCAAAAGTAAATAACATGAGTACAAGAGACACTAGATTTAACATGGAAACCCAATATGAGAAAAACCACAAAGTAACTAGCTACCAATTTTCACTCTTCTGAAGTGAGCCCTATTAGGAGCCAACCCTGTTAAAGGTTACAATACACAGTGTTAGGTGTGACCCTATTAGAGGATTTAATCACCCGTTAGGAGTGGCCTCATTAGAGGTCTTTAGAACAATTCAATTGAACTATCACCTTGTTAGAGGATTTACAAAAATGGCTATTAAACCAACTTCGTTAAGAGATTTGAAATCATTGCCACAATGATTAGAAAGTAACAATGAATTGACCTGAATAGGATGCAACTGAATTTTCTAAATACAGATATATATTCTGCACCATTAGATCCTCCTTGATCTCCTTAATGATCTCTGATCATTTTTCAAAATTAGCTTCCACGATAATTAGTCCTTCACATTTATATCACATCAAATTCATTTCCACACTTGGAATTCGTAACTTGACCTCTTATATAAATCATTCAGATTGTCAAGTCGGATCATTCACATGTTACATATACCAATAAACCATACATCAGTCAGCTACAAATATTACTTTAAACAAATAAACTTTATTTCACAAAACAATGAAATCCTTCACTGGCCGACCCTTCTCGGTAAACACTGCTTCCAAATATAATTTCCTGAGTTAACCACCTTAACTCGATTAACATTGCAAAATCTACAAAATCCTTTGGCTGTTGAGTTAACTCAGTAAGAACTAAATTTCCTTCAATGTCCATGAAAGCTCGGTTAGAACTGTTTCTTGCACTATTTTTTGTTGATGACAAAGTGAGCTCAATAACAACTAAATTTCCTTTGCTAACCTTGAAAGCTTGATAACAATTGTTGCACAAGGTAAAGCCTGAGAAAGCTTGGTAGAAACTGTAAACCTTCTTTGCTAACCTTCTGAGCTCGGTAGATTCTGTCTTTTGTCTTGCTGACCAACTGAGCTCGGTAGACTCTGTCTTTTGTCTTGTTGAACAACTAAGCTCGGTAGACTCTATCTTTTGTTTGGTATGACATTTGTGTAACTTCAAAGACAACACTCAATTGAAAAATTGTATCCAACAATCTCCCTCTTTGGCATTGATGGCAACACAACATGTCATAGTAGAATGAAATTTGAAAACAAATCTTTTCTAACAGAATACTTCACCCTCTTATACAAAACTCCTCAAATATAGTAATCTCCTTTTTACACAAACTCTCATTTACTTACAAATTTTAGAAAGATGTGACAGTGAATTCTCCCTCTTTGACAACACCTGGCAAAGACAACATAAACCAAATGTATAGCAGTGTACCTTATGTACTAGTTCATATGCAATATCTTCATTACTTTGCTGCATCAACTGATAGATCTTCAATTATGTTTTTGTTGATGCATCACTAAAACTATATTTTAGTGACCTTCAGATAGGGGAATGACCCCTAGCTTACCTCTTAGATACAAGAATGCATCCATAGGTAAAGGTTTTGTGAATATGTTAGCTATTTGTTCCTTTGTATGGACATATTCCAATCTAATTTTCTTATCCTGCTCCAATTCTCTAACAAAGTGATACTTTATAACAATATGCTTAACTTTTGAATGCATCACTGGATTCTTGGATATGTTAATTGCACTGGTATTGTCACAAAACATAACAACAGGTTCTTTGATTTCTTGCTTCATACCTTCCAATAATTGTTTGAACCAAACAATGTTTGAACAGTTTATTGTTGTTGCAACATATTCAGCCTCTGCTGTGGACTGGGATGTACAGTTCTACATTTTACTTGTCCAAGAAACCAACCTCTTTCTAAAAAAGAAAGCTCCTCCACTTGTACTCTTTTTGTCATCAACGTTCCTCTTCCAATCTGCATCAGTGAATACTTTTAAATTCAGATATCCTCCAAGTTTATACCACAATCCGTAATCTTCAGTTCCTTTCAAGTATCTCATGATTCTTTTGATTGCCATCATGTGATTTTCTTTTGATTTTGTTGAGAATCTTGCTACAATTCCTATTGCAAGGGCAATGTCTAGTCTTGTATGTACTACATACTACAACTTTTCAATCATAGATCTATACAATATCTGATCCACTTCCTTTGATTCATCATTCTTGGTAAGTTTCAATCCAGTACACATAGGAGTCCCAATTGGTTTGCAATCTTCCATGCAAAAAAATTTCAGTATCTCCTTGATGTATTTAGATTAAGTGATGTAGATGCCATTCTTACTTTGATGAATTTGAAGACCAACAAAGAATTTGATTTCTCCAAACATTGACATTTCAAATTCCTTGTTCATTTGTTCTGAAAATTCTTTGCAAAGATCATCATTTCCTATGAACAAAGTATCATCTACAAATATCTCTACCAAAACAATCTTATTATCTGGTCCTTCCTTTATGTACAAGCTACTATTATCATTAGTTCTTTGAAAACCAATCTGAATAAAATAGTTATGCAATCTTTCATACCATGCTCTAGGAGCTTGTTTCAGACCATACAATGCTTTATGCAATTTGCAGACCATGTCCTTCTTGTCTGGATCAACAAAACCTTTAGGCTATTCAATGTAAACCTCTTCATCCAATATGCCATTGAAAAATTCTGACTTGACATCCATCTGATAAACTTTGAATCCTTTGTATGTAGCATATGCAAGTAAGGTTCTAACACCTTCCAATCTTTCAATAGGAGTAAAAGTCTCTCCATAGTCTACACCTTCTTCCTGAGAGTATCATTTGCATACCAGTCTAACTTTGTTCCTTGACACCTTATCATCTTTGTCTAACTTGTTTCTTAATACCCACTTAGTTCCAATCACATTTTTGTCTTTAGGCCTAGGCACAAGAGTCCATGTTTTGTTTTTCTCTATCTGTTATATCTCTTCATTCATAGCTTCAATCCAACTTTCATTTTCTAATGCATCTTTGACATTTCTAGGTTCAAAATCAGCAAGTAAACAAGTGCTTTTCAACTTACTTCTTGTCATTGTTCCTTCAGATTTATCTCCAATGATCTGATCTAGTGTATGATGTTTCCTGACATACTTGGCTAGCACAGGCTCCTTGCCATTTGAATGACTTGTATTGTTATCCTTTTGTGCTTCAACTTCTAGTTCTAGTTCTGGTTTCTCGGGCTCTATAGCTATTGATTCGATAGCTTCTATTTGCAACTCAGGTCCTTGCAACTTGGTAGGCATTAGCTTGGTTTGAACTTCCTTCAACTCAATTACAAAAGATTCTGGAGTAGAAGATTTATGATTTATTGGTGTGCCTAGCACTGTATCAGGTTCAATGAAAATAAATCTCCTGTAGTCTTCAGGTTCCCTCTTTCTTTCTTCTTTAGTTCTTTTTGCAAACTCATCAACTTTTACATGTGCACTTTCTATGATTTTGTGAGTAGACAAATTCAAACATCTATATGCTTTACTTTTGCAAGAATATCTCAAAAATATTCCTTCATCACCCTTCACGTCAAATTTACCTTTTCTAGATTCTTTCAAAATATAACATTTGCTTCCAAATACTTTTAGGTAACTTACATTGGGTTTGTATTCATACCATAACTCATAGGGAGTTTTGAATGAGTCCTTTTTCAGCTGTACTTGGTTCAAGGTATGAACTGTAGTGTTGATAGCTTCTTTTAAGTATTTGATAGCAATGTTATTTTCAATCATTAAGGTTTTTGCATAGTCCATGATAAATCTGTTCCTTCTTTCAGCTATCCTATTTTGTTTAGGAGTTCAAAGTGTTGAAACCTGTCTTTTGATTCCCCTTTCAATGCAAAAGTTATCGAACTCATGTGAAATGAATTCACCTCCTTTGTCTAACCTTAAACATTTCAGTCTTTTGCCTGTTTCTTTTCCTACTCTGGCCAAATACCATTTGAACTTTTCAAATGCTTCTGATTTCTCTCTTAGGTGCACGACAGTAATCATTCTTGAGTAATCGTCAACAAAAAAATGAAGAATTTTTCACTAGTATAACTTTCAATGCCAATAGGTCTACATAAATCAGTATGCACAATTTCTAAAATTTCTTTAGACTGATAGTTCTTGCTTTTAAAGCTAGTCTTTCCTATTTTGCCAATTTAAAAATTCTTGCATAGACCAACCTCAGGTTTCTTTATGTTAGGAATGTCTCTTACTTTCCTAAATTTTCTTATTTTTACCAAGTTATCAAAGTTCACATGACATAACCTCCTATGCTATAACCAACTTTCTTCAATTTCAACAATAAAACATGAACATTCACTAAGTTCAAGATAAAACAAGTTACCTTTTGTTTGAGTGCCTGATCCAATCAGCTTACCTTTTCCATCCAGTAGTCTTTCTTTCCCATACATGAATTCTACTTTCAATCCATTATTGAGTAGTTGTGCCACACTCAACAGATTGTGCTTTAGTCCTTCTACCCAATATGCATTATCACGTACAAGTTCCTCGGTCAGTGAGATTCTTCCTTTTCCTTTTATACAACAAGGTTCATTGTTACCAAATCTTCCATTGCCACCATCATAGTCTTCAAAATGTTCAAACTTAGTTTTATCACCAGTCATGTGATGAGAACAACCACTATCTATAATCCATGTATCATTTTTGCTCACATAAGAAATGAGTGTCATTTCTTCATCATTATCAGACTCATCTTTTATAGCAATGTAAACAATTTCATCTTCTTCTTCATCATCAGAATCATTAGAATCTTTAACCATGAAACATGTTTTCTTACTTTTATCCTTGAATGATTTGAAGTCTTTCTTGCTATTGTACTTGTGACCTATCTTCTCATCCTTGTTCTACTTATTTGGGCACCTAGCAGCAATATGTCCAATTTTTTCACAAGAAAAATAGATTAGAGGAACCTTACCTTTGTATTTCCCTTTGCCTCTTGAATATTTTCCTGCTAGCAGAGCTTCAACTACCTCAAGATCACTGTCTGAACTCTGTTCTGATTCTTCATCACTATTTGATTGAAGATCCTTTATCTTCTTTCCTTTTTCTTTGAGTAAAAGTTTGGCTTCAAATGTTGATTCATTGTTCTTGGCAATTAGAACATAATTATCATAGTTTTCTAGCTCGAATGCAGTCAATCTTCCAACTATGGCCTCTAGATTTATCTTATGATTTTCTTCGCATCTTCTTTCTTGAATTGCAGAGACTTTGATTGCATAAATAGGAAGTAGAGTTCTAAAAACTTTACTTATAACTGTCTCTTCCTTGATATCTCCTCCAGATGCTTTGATTGCACTAATGCTTGCTTTAACTCTTTCAACATATTTTACTATGTTTTCATCCTCATCTGATCAAATTGTCCTCTCAAAATTTTTGCCTTGGCTCTTCTTACATTATCATCACCTCCATAGATTTCTTTCAGTTTGTTCCACATTTCAAAAGTAGTTTTGCAATCTTTGATGTCATCAAATTCTTTATAACTTAAAGAAGATGCAATATCTATCATCATGTTGTTGTGAGTCTTCTTTTCAGCAATATCATTGACAGATAATGTACCAGCAGGTTCTACATATTTTTCATCAAGTTACTTCAGCCCTGAATCACCAATAGAAGCCAGATGAAGTCTCATCAATCCTTTCCATGCTGAGAAGTTGTATTTGTTAAGTCTTGGAATTTCCCTTTTGTAAGACATCCTGATCTTTGAAAGCTTTTCCTGCAAGCGCCAAAAGCTTTGATACCAATTGTTGGAATTATGAGTGAAGTAACTGGGGGGGGGTGGGTTTGGTGCAGTGAATTAGTTACCTCAAAAATAATTCTTAATCCCTTAGATGTCTTAAATAACTAGTTACTGTTGTCACTCGGTAAACACATCACAAAAATGCTCTAACTCGGTTGACTAACTTGTTACTGAATTTTAGCATTCATAATTATTAGCATGCAGGCAAAAGTAAATAACATAAGCACAAGAGACACCAGATTTAACGTCGAAACCCAATATGGGAAAAATCACCAAGTAACTAGCTACCAATTTTCACTCTTCTAAAGTGAGCCCTGTTAGGAGTCAACCCTATTAAAAGTTACAATACACACTATTAGGTGTGACCCTATTAGAGGATTTAATCACCCTATTAGGAGTGGCCTTGCTAGAGGTCTTTAGAACAATTCAATTGAACTGTCACCTTGTTAGAGGATTTACAAAAATGGTTGTTAAACCAACTCTATTAAGAGATTTGAAATCACTGCCACAATGATTAAAAAGTAACAATGAATTGACCTGAATAGGATGCAACTGAATTTTTTGAATACAGATCTCTATTCTACACCATTAGATCCTCCTCGATCTCCTAAATGATCTCTGATCATTCTTCAAAATTTGCTTCCACAATAATTAGTCCTTCTTCACATTCATATCACATCAAATTCATTTTCACACTTAGAATTCGTAACTTGACCTCTTATATATATCATTCAGATTGTCAAGTCGGCTCATTCACATGTTACATATACCAATAAACCATACATCAGTTGGCTACAAATTTTACTTTAAACAAACAAACTTTAGTTCACAAAACAATGAAATCCTTCACTGGCCGACCCTACTCAGTAAATACTACTTCCAGAAATAATTTCCTGAGTTAACCACCTTAACTTGGTTAACACTGCAAAATCTACAAAATCCTTTGGCTTCCGAGTTAACTCAGTAACAACAAAATTTCCTTCACTATCCATGAAAGCTCAGTTAGAACTGTTTCTTGCACTATTTTCTCTTAATGACCGAGTGAGCTCGGTAACAACTAAATTTCCTTTGCTAACCTTGAAAGCTTGGTAACAACTACTGCACAAGGTAAAGCCTGAGAATGCTCGGTAGACACTGTAAACCTTCTTTGCTAACCTTCTAAGCTTAGTAGACTCTATCTTTTGTCTTGCTGGCCAACTGAGCTCAGTAGACTCTATCTTTTGTCTTGCTGACCAACTGAGCTCAGTAGACTCTGTATTTTGTCTTGCTGACCAATTGATTTGGGTAGACTCTATCTTTTGTCTTGCTGACCAATTGAGCTCGGTAGACTCTGTCTTTTGTCTGGTATGACATTTGTGTAACATCAAAGACAACACTCAATTGAACAATTGCATCCAACAAAAGAGTTGATGCAAATCTTAACGAAACTGTACAAAAAGCCCTCCACTTCAAACAAGGTATTTCTTATAAAGCATTTATTTAATATGAAGATGTCAGAAGGTGGATTTGTTGCAAATCATTTAAATGAGTGCAATACAGTTACTACTCAATTATTTTCTATAAATGTTAATTACGATGATGATATTAAGGCTCTCTTGATTTTGTTTTATTTAACTAAATGTTGGAATGGCTTGGTAATGACTATCTAATACCCTAAGACTTAATGAGGTGATTGATGTTATTTTGAGTGAGGAAACTCATAGGAAAACCTCAGATGGATCTACATAAGGAAGTGCTTTGAATGCACAAATTAGAGGCAAAATGATTGTGAGAGGAATTAATTTTGGAAATTGTGGGAAATCAAGAAGAAAATCAAATGGAAAGAGGTCTCAATCTAGAGGACCAAGAGATTGGTGGTACTATGGGAAACCAAGGCATAAGAAGAAAGATTGTTAAACTTGAAAGAAAAATGAAAGAGATAAACCAGAACAGAAAAAGGAGACAAATGTAGTAAGTAAAAAATCTAAGAGGATGCTTTTCTTCTTTATTTAGAAAATTTTGATGGTTCTTGGGTTTTAGATTCTAGGGCTTCATTTCATGCTACACCCCATAGAGGTTATTTTATTGATTATGTCCAAGGGGATTTTGAGCTTATTTATTTTGGGGATAATGAACCCTATCAGATTGTTTGAAAGGTAAAAGTTGAGTTGTGGAAATCATTGGCTACTACATAAGATAAGACATGTTCAAAGGCTAGGTAGGAATTTAATTTTAGTGGGGCAACTCGGTAATAGAAGTTTGCATAGTTACTTTTAATGATATTCAAAAGGTTCCCTTGTAGTAGCAAAAGGTGTGAAAGTAGGCATCGTATATCTAAGTATGATTGTTTCAGAGAAAAATGAATGTTCAAGAACAATTATTGCAATTGAGAAGGGAGAACAAATAGTTGTTGTAGATTCTGACACAATGTTATGGCATAACAGACTTAGGTACATGAGTGAGAAAGGTATAAAATTACTTCATTTAAAGAAATTTTTATCAGGTTTGAAATGTGCCAATATGGATTTCTGTGAAATTTGTGTATATGGAAAATACAAGAGAGTGAGTTTTGTGAAGAGTGAGAAGAAAAAAAAAATGAGATATTAGAGTTTGTACAAATAGATGTATGGGGACCAACTCAGGTATCTTCCCTTGGTGGATCTTGTTATTATGTTACATTTATTGATGATACAAATAGAAAAGTATGATTTTATTTCCTTGGACATAAATCAGATGTATTTCAAGCTTTTAAAAAATGGAAATACTTGGTTAAAAATGACACTAGTAAGAGATTAAAATGTCTCATATTTGATAATGGTGGTGAGAATTGCAATTATGAATTTGAAGTTTATTGCTCCACAAATGGCATTCGAAGATAGAAAATTGTTCCAAGGACTCCATAGAAAAATGGAGTGGTTGAACGGATGAATAGGACAACAAAGGAGCGTGCAAGGAGCATGAGGTTGCATGTTGGGCTGCCCTTAAACATGTGGGTGGAGGTTGTCAACATTTCTCTATATTTGATCAATAAATGTCCCTCTACACCTTTGGGTTGTGGTATTTGAGAGTAAGCATGGACTGGTAAGAAAGTGAGTTATTCTTTTCTCAAAATCTTTAGTTGTGAAGCATTTGAACATATAAATTTTGAAAATAGAACCAAGCTGGAAGCTAAGTAAAAGAAATGTGTATTTTTTGGATATGGCATTGATAAATTTGGTTATAGGCTTTGAGATTTTGAAAATCTTAAAATTATAAGAAGCAAGGATGTCATATTCAATGAGAAAGTGTTGGATAAAGAACTATTGTAGCAACATGAGAAGAAGGGAAATGATTATGTAGTGCTGGATGATACTCAAAAAGAAGATGTCCCAACAGTCCCTTATGCTCTGCAACAACAAATACCACACACCCCAATTAATGTTATATGGTCAACAAGGCTAAGTGGACCTCCAAAAATATTTTTTCCCTCTTTGAACTCTATTTTACTAACTGATGTTGGTGAATCTTAATTTTACGATGAAGCTATGTAGGTGGATACTAAGATTTAGTGAAAGTCTACAATAACAAAAGAAATGGACTCCTTGTTGGAAAATCTGACTTGGGATTTATGAAAGTTGCCTATAGGTAAAAGGGTTTTATAGAATAAATGGGTTTATAGGTTGAAAGAAGAGGATAGAGGTAATAAAGGATTTAAAGTTAGGTTAGTTGTAAAATAATTTGCACAGAAAAAGGCCATTGATTTTGATGAGATATTTTCTCCCATTGTTAAAATAACTTCTATTCGTGTTGTTTTAAGTATTGTAGCTACTGAAGATTTGCATTTGGAGCAGCTTGATGTTAAAACAACTTTTCTTCATGGTGATTTGGATGAAGAGATACATATGGCACAACCACAGGGATTTCAAAGGTAAGGAGAACTTAGTGTGCAAATTGAAGAAAAGTTTATATGGCTCGAAGTAAACACCTTGGCAATGGTAACTTAAATTTAATAGTTTTATGCATGAGCATGGTTACACTCGGTGTCATTCTGACCATTGTGTTTATTTTAAGAAGTTAGATGACAAATACATTATTTTATGTTTATATGTTGATGATATGCTTGTAGTTGGATCTAGCATGGATCACATTAAGGGGCTAAAATGACAGTTAGCACATTCATATTCTATAAAGGATTTGGGGGCAAAAAAATAAATTGTTGGTTTAAAGTTTTGTGGAGATAGGAAAAATAAAAAATTGACTTTATCTTAAGTTGATTATATTGCAAAGGTGTTGCAACATTCCTCTATGGAGAATGCTAAAGCTATCATAACACCTTTACCTGGTCATTTAAAATTGACTAAGGAGATGTGTCCCAAGACACGGGAAGAGGAGGTCAAAATGTCCAAAGTACCCTATGTTGTAGTTGTAGGAAGTTTGATGTATGCCATGGTATGTACTAGGCTAAATATTGCACATGCAGTGGGAGTTGTTAGTAGGTATATGGGTCATCCTAGAATTGAGCATTGAAATGCAATCAAATGGATTCTCAAATATTTGAGAGGAACATCCAGTAAATGTTTACATTTTGAGGGCTCTACTGCTGATTTACAGGGATATGTTGGCTCAGATTTAGCAAGGGATATTGATACCAAGTGGAGTACTACAAATTATGTATTTACTATTGGCGGGGAAGTAATGAGCTAAGTTTATCGGTTACAGAAGGTGAATGGATTATCAACTACAGAGGTAGAGTATGTTGTTACTATAAAGGCAACCAAGGAGATGATATGGTTTCATATCTTCATGGAAGAATTGAGACACCCACAAAGGGATAATTATTTGTTCATAGATAGCCAAAGTGTCATTCATCTTGCAAAGAATTTTTCTCTACATTTAAAGACAAAACACATATAGTTGTGGTACCATTTCATTCAGTTAGTTTTGGATGATGAACAATTAAAGCTAGAGAAGATACATACATATGATAATCTAGTAGATATGTTGACCAAGGTAGTAACAAGGGAGAAGTTGAAATCCTCTTCAACTTCAGCTGGTCTTCTAGATTAGACAGAATAAAAGAACAACAAATTCTAGGGTGGTTTGATATTCTAGTGGAAGCTACAAGTTTAGGGGTGCTATGATCAGTCTACAAGTGAGAGGTTATTGTTGTGGAGTCTGATCAATCTCCGAGTGGGAGATTACTGTGATGTGGAGCCTAATCAGACTCAGAGGTTTATTCAGTGTAGTTCCCCCCCAGATTATTTCTATAGGGGTTTGGGGGGTAGTGTCACCAAGATGGGGTTAAGGGGCAGTGCCCCTGGTGCACTCCATGTCGCAGAACAAGGTAGGGTCGAGGGGCAACGCCCATGCAGAGTTTTTTGGGGGGTAACACCCCTGAAGCCAAAAATGACTACTATTGTAAAAGACATCGATTGTTATTTTTCTATTGGACGACTTATTCTAACCCTAATTTTGTAAGCGAAAAAAGCTTGTATAAAATGGCCTAGGGTTAGGGATTTTCATAATGTATCATGATATTGTAGCTTCTTGCGGAAATGTTTAGTTGTAAGGGATTGTGGATTGTAGTCATTGGATAATAATAATATATAACTTGTTGTTCATGGATGTAGCCTAAGGATTGCGCGAACCACATTAAATCCTTGTGTCTTGTGTTCTCTTCTATGCAACTTATTATTTTTTAATATTGGCTATATTTGCATGTAATTGTTATTTATGTTCGTGGTTAATCCTAACACATGTTAACTATCATTTTTAGTTTTGTTTTGAATCATTTTTGTTCTTTCAGGTTAAAAGTACACATAAATATAAATAACCCAATAATATGAGAGAGATTCCCCTCTCAAACATTGAGAAAGGTTGTAATAATTTGGTTGTGATCAAATCCAATCTCTCCAACTATCGGTGCAATTGTTATAACTTCTTAGGGAAACATGGTCATTTTTGAAAAGGCATTTGCAGTGACAAATCTATTTACGAACACTATTTTGACTGAATAGGTTCTGCTTTTTGCAATATACCATATTATCTTATCCTGCTCATCAATTTATACAAATTCCCTTTCATGCATCTCATTTTTCACAATTCCCAAATGTTGATCATTAAGTCCCAACTTAGAGGTATCCCATATAGTCTACAACCTTATCTCTCATTCCATTTTGTTATATGTAATTTAGAGGGGTTTTCCCCAACCCTCCCAGCTGCATGCTTCAATTTCTCAACAATGGTATCCCATCATTTTATGTACATTTCAGATTTTGCCAATGGCAAGAGGCTTTTTCATTGTTGAATTCAAAAATGTTAAGGATCGAAACATTTGCATTATCACTTTTTTACTCGGTAAGATAATTGGATGCCAATAATTTAGGTTGTGGGAGCATCGTGGTAAAACCCTTATCTTGGTCTAGCTTCATTCCTGTTGTGGGCTTATATGGATTATATTTTGTGACCTTTTTGTAAAGGGTTTCAAGTCCCTTCAAAACCTATTTTTCCTTAATAAAAAATGAAACATCTTGTTACATCTAACCTAAATGAAGCCAAGGACATTGATAACCCATTTCAAGAAGCACATCATTAGAAATTGTCATACAGAGAATGTGAAATATGCATTTTACATAGGACAACTATGAGTCACAAAAATATACATACAAATATTAATTCCAATGTACTTTGTGCCAAACCTCATAAATTAAAATAGTTTTCTCCAAAAGGTCCTCAATAACATATCAAAAACTCAATAGCACGTTCAAAACATATAGGATATGTGGATCAATATACTCAACACACATACTGCAAAATATAATCATTAATGATAGCAAGAATAAGTTGGCATCTATGAAAACCATACCAATTTATACTAACTCAGCTAATTACTCAAATAACTCATTATACTAAATTGTGCAACAAACATATTCAAATGCTTCTTCTATAACAATTCATATCATGTATTTCATTATAGTTTGATTGTATCTTGCTTTGAAGAAGAGATCTTCAGTTTGCAAGTCTATTGTATATTTCCCTAAGATAGTGAATCTTACTTGCAAGCTTGGTGGTGGGCCTCTTGTAAAAATTGATTCATATATTATGAGTTTATCCCCACTTTGGTTTTTTCCTTCTTGGGGTTCCCTCGTAAAAATCTTAGTATTCATGTGTGGTGTGTGTTGTGTATTTGTTCTTTACTTTTGCAAATTTTATGAAACAATTTAAAAGATATTGAAATACTCAAATTTTAGGCTTATGTTGATTCACACCGCTTGCCTACTAAATGCATTTGACAAGAACAACAATCTATTATTCTATGTAGATCCCATACTTCATAGTTGTTCTTAACATAAATGCAATTACTTGGTGTAAAGCCAAATTCTGTAACACTATAGATGAAGAAAAAAACTCCAACTAGATCCAATTGAGGACAAAGGAAATATGTTGTCCAAATCAATTTTAGTTAACTCCTAATTTGAATAACCCAAGAGGCACCAAAGCAAAATCCTTGACCACCACATACATTAGATTAGTGCACCAATATCAGTCTTAGGAGGGTTGAGCATATTTTGCATTTCATATTCAAGTGTCTTCAACAAATTGAACTCTCTATGGTGAGTCCAAACAACATCCTACCTATTTAGTGACCTCTACCATTCACCCACATGTTGTGTATATATTGAAGTCATTTTATTATTTTACTCTTTTGGACTCTGTGTGTTGTTTCTCCTCCATTGAAATGCCATTAAGAGCAAGATTGCCTACCTGAAGTTCCCACATTAATTAGGTCTACCTCTTTACCAAATCCCCCATATGATATCAACCTCCAAATGGTTTAATTAATCAATGGTTTAAATTGTTTGTTAGTTTTCATTAACTTCACATTTATAAAGTTATTTTTTAACATAAAATTCTTAATATTCAACTTTACGTTTGTGTCTAAACCTTTAATAAGTGGGAGATTTTTTCTTGTTGTAACTTGCAAAAAAAGTGAGTATTTTTTTTTGATGATGAGAAAAGTTTTAGAAAGTTCATTCTATATTGATTCCAACAAGTGGTCTGAAACCTAGGTCCACTCCCCTCTTAGGCATTTATTCATGATTTTAGTACAGTTGTATTTAAAATTAGCTATTTTAAGAGAATTAGTTTATGCAATAACTATTGATTGGTAGTTTGAAACATAGTGTCACTTTTGTTGTTCCAAAAGTTAATATTTTTTTTCCAGTTATCACACATTGCACCTATTTAACTTGTAAAACTGAATAAGTTATAAAATGCCAAAATTTGGAGGATCACTAAATATTGCATTGAGATGATCTTAAGTTACAACATTATGCCACTTTTGTGAGTTGTGTTTTCATAAACCTTATGCACTTATGTTTAATTAAGTTTGTTCAAACCTTCAAAATATTGTCTTAAGTCAATCTCTGAAACTTCAATTGCACATAAAGGTCTTCAAAACACCCAATGAAGTTTGTTTAGACCTTAAACAATGTCACACCCATAAACAAACAACCCTTTGGGAAGGTTAATTCATTAAGGAGTCATGAGTTGCAAAAGTGAACTCTTAAGTCCAAGAGGCACTAACACCTTGGAGAACTATTTCATAAAATTCAAATCGTTAAGGTCGCAGCTCGAAGAATGTGGCATATAAAAGAAAGACAACCAACTAATCATTTCCATTCTTTCAAACAATAAAGCCCCAAATATCCCATTTTTATTTACCTTTTATTCCACTAAGAGATTTCTGGAGGCCACATAGGAAATGTTGATCTTTACATTATCTCAATGTAGACTTGATAAGGGAGCAAGTTAATTAAGGGGAGCAAGTTAATTAAGATGAAACCTTGAAGACCACAAAACTTGAAGCCCTTATTGCACAAAAGGTAAATAAAGGCTTCAAAAAAATGGAAAAAAATACTAATCAACAAAATACACAAAGGAAGAAAAAAATTCTACCTATCAATTATCACTTTTCAAATTAAGTGAGAAATAAGACAGAAGAAATGAAATGTGCCTTTTGTAAGAAATTGGAACGCAATGAGAACAAATGTATCTAAAATCAAGATAGAAAAAGTGAAATGTGCATTTGGTAAGAAATCAAGAC
The DNA here is from genome assembly GCA_028749045.1 of Cupressus sempervirens. NCBI lineage: Eukaryota > Viridiplantae > Streptophyta > Pinopsida > Cupressales > Cupressaceae > Cupressus > Cupressus sempervirens. The sequence goes on along the minus strand of CM053790.1, from coordinate 812,094,255 downwards.
ACAATGAGAACAAATGTATGGAAAACTAAGATGGAAAAATTGAAATATGCTTTTTAAAAGAAATGAGGATACAATGAGAAGAAATGTATGCAAGAAAAGGATCTATCACCTAGCACAAAATCATCTTCAAATTCAAAATCTTCAAGGCAATGGCCAAATGTAAGGGTCATGCGCTCACAACTTTTATGGATTGTTCATCTCCACCATCAACTAGAGCATCAAAACTTAAAGTCACATGTTTAAGAGCATTCAAAAGTTCTTTCCAGTAGGATAGCAAATAGAAGTCGAAGGGCTTAATGCATATACATTTTGATACATTTTTCTTCAAAACACCCAAAGAAGTTTGTTTAACCTTTTAAATGTCATTGATTTACATTTGCCTATGAAATTTATGCTGATACATTTTGTACAAATAAGAACAGAAATTATAAAACCATCACCTCCCAAATACAATAACCATGTGAATTCAAGTTCACACTACTAATTTTCTAATTCTCTAAATACTTTTATGCATGAGTGAACTTACTCTTCAAAAGTCAAGTGATGTTTATACTAAGAAACAACTTGATTGACTTTCATACTAAGAAAGATCACACTTCTATAGTCTTCATGCAAATGCAACACTAACAATCTACAAATACTATACATTGTTCACATCTTTGGTTTATGTATTTAGATTGGAATAAGAGAATGGAAATTTTTAACGATGTCCACAAGACCGTCAGTTTAAGGGACCACTAATCACAACCTTGTACAAATTATATATTCCTTTCCATATTTGATCTCCTGCTAGGAATCATGACAATCAAACTAGCAATGTGCTTGAGCTTGTCCTCAAATAAACTGTGCATGTGGGCGCCTTCAAGATGACATTGTACTATGCCCGAATGTCTTCATATGCTATGCACTCGATGAGAAAGTTAATACCAAAAAAAACTCAAGTTTCCAGACATCGCTCCCATGAGGTTCTTATCAAAACCTTGAAATGATTTATCTTGTTGTACAACCTATAAGGTCAAACCAAGAGAGTAACAAATAACGCACCAAATATAACAGATTCCAATGGTTTTGATTTTGAAGTGCAATATTCTGATAAAATAAGATGAAAATTTGATCCCTTCACCAGAAATCATAGGAGGGGACATAAGATTTCAGAATAAAAAAGAAAAATTGGATGCTCTTAAATGTATCATTTAGACAAAAAATTGCCTCTTTTCCCAATTCAATTGATCAGTACTATCAATAATTTACAACACTTCAAAATCATTCTTGGCTTGCAAATTTCTTCACATTATCTTCCCCTCTTACATGTGTAGTCTTGCTCCTTTCCTCAAATCCGTACCTTTGAAACTTCATCATGCTTAGGTCATCAAACTCTGCAACTTTGCAAGCATCAAGATATCTTCATGGTACTTACATGATACTACCTCTCTACTACAAAATCAAAATAGCCAATCAGCATAACCTCTCACCAACTCTTCTCAAATGCCACATGTAGGTCCCATTCAAGTAATCATAAAAAAAACAAATATGGTTGAGAGGAAAGCTTGCCCGTATATAAATAAAATGAAAATCAGCCATCCTTTCATGAATGTAAATCTAAGTTGGCAGTACGGGTACAGGTATGAGAGCTGAGTACGTGGGTACAAAAATAGAATTTTTCCCTTGGGTACTTTTGTGATTTAAACATTTAGATAGAATTGTAAAATTAAATATGTTTGATATTTAATAGTTATAATTTTAGTTGTCTAACTTCTTGATTATAATCTCCACTCACAAACCCCTTGACTTGTAATCGAATTTCTCTATGACAAGATCCAACTAAATATTGGGGGTTTGGGAGTGGAGATCCCAATGGGTTTGGGGGCAGCTATGATAATCTACAAAAGGTGATAGAGGAGAGAAAAACCCAACGATAGAAAAAGAGAAAAGAAAGAGTGAAGAGAGCAAAATGATCTTTGTATTGGGCAAAATGATGCTTTTAGGGATTTTGGATGCAACAAAGAGTCAAAAATCATCTTATTTTGTTACTTTTTGGCACTCGGCGCCATTGGGTACACCTGGGTGCATATTGGGGCACACCCAAATCCTCAACACGTACATTGGCGTAACTAGTATGGTTGCTAGATGACTTAAGGTTGTAGCTGGTATGTAAGATGTTATGCTCCATGTTTCTAGGATAGGGATGTTTTAGGGGATGGGCATGTGTTTTCGGTACAGGTACAGGAAGTCAAACTTTAGGGTAAGGGACCTCAAGGGACGACGATTAAAAACATGGGCGATTTTCTCATATATAGAGACAAAATTCAAATATGCATATCATAATATTAATAAACTCTAGGATGCCTATTCGCCCTAGTTTGCGTTGGTTTCCTATCCGAAGGGGACAGATGCATGATACGTGACAAATCCCTGTGGAAGCTGGTAGGAAGCCTGCCAAAGGCTTTCGGATGCCTGTGGACTGGCTTCCACACGCATTCAAAAGCCTATGGCTAGCTTCCAACCAAATTCCACAGGGCTTCCTCACATATACAAGAGCACCCAAGAGCCTAGCAGCCAAAAACATTAAAAAATCTATAAAAAACTTAAGTTCTCCATTATGCATGTGCCTAAATTCATATTTTTAAGTTATTTTTTCCTATGAAACCCTAAAATGACCCTAAAGGTGAATTTCGAAGCATTCACAAACTCATTTTGGAACTTTGTTTGCACCTATAGCCACTTCTCATTTGATCTCTAGTTGCATTGCCATTGTGAAGGAAAGTTCATCATTTTCGAAGAGGATCAAAGGGCAAGAGATAGTTTTCTAAAATAAGTTTAAATCATTGAAATATCTTGAAATTTGATAAAGGGTGAAGTATCATAGTCATACTAGCAAATGATTTGTTTTTGTATATTTTTTGCATTTATTTGCATATATATATATATATATATATATATATATATATATATATATATATATATATATATATATATATAGGGAGGGAGAGAGAGAGAGAGAGAGAGAGAGAGAGACATTTCTTCCTGTATCCGCATCTGAATCACTAACTTAAGATAAACCATTCACATTAGGCATTCATATCATATCAATAAGACAACTAGGGCCCCATTCAAACAACAAAAAATAAAATTAATGATTTTTTGGGGGATATTTTACCTTTACCCCACTGGCTGCCAAAAAGGGGATGACCAACAGTCCCCAATGGATGCAACCCTAAAAACCACAAGGGACACATCCCTATGGAATATTGATAAGATGTAAATAAATAGTACAAGGGTGGCCCACCACTAAAAATCAAAACCAATTACAAACCAAGTAATTGTAGTGAAAGGATATGACTAACTGTAAGAATTTACCTTAAGGCAAAATTCACCCAAGAACTAAGAACTCAAACACAAGCACAATTGTAGACCAGAAAGGAGTATGATCAAAATAACAATGTATCCGATTCAATATGCATTATTCAAGTACACTAAGAGTGCTTGTATATAAAGGCCTCTAAGATGCATCTAGAATGCCTCGGAATCAGCTACATGATAAGTCATACAACTAGACACATGTCCACCAGATATGGATTATCCTCCATTAAGAAAAGAAGTAAGTGCGATAATGAGAGGATAAGCCTACAAGGGTGTATCATGGAAATCAGTGTTGTAGACAACATGTGCTAAAAAGGGGAATGCGAACAATCATGTTCTCTACATGACAACTCAGTGAATGATGCAAACTTCAGCGTTGTAAACACCATGTGCTGAAATAGAGTTGCATACTTATGTAAGTGTAAATAGTAAATACATATTTACACCAACACCCCCCCTTAAGTGCAACTTAGGGGAATGCCTTTAAGCTTACGGAAACTAGGATGAAATACAGGATGGGTCTCGGCTACTAGGCTATGTTAGGTACCCATGTACATAATGAAATACAATCTCTCATAAAACAGAGAAAGAGGGAAAACCTCATGGGAAAAACCCTCCCCCAAAAAGAGAGATGAAAAGGGATGCATGGATGGATGGAATAATCAAGACCCCCCATTACGACATACATCCAGTATATACAAAATTGAAAAATGAGAAGAACAAGACCTCATAAGAGAAAAAAGTTACCCCCCCCCCCCATAAGAAGGAAGAGGAAGAGTAACAATGTAGTCCCGCCCCCCACAAAAGAAGAATCCCGACCAGTGAGTGTTGTTGCAAGGAAGAAGTTGGTCCATGAATGCAGAAAGATGTTCCTTTCCTTTGGAAGAAACAAAGGCAAAGGGACAATCCCAAAGATGTATGCTGGTCTTGAAACTTGCTCAAGTATCCCTGTGCTGATACTGATGTTCGCCCCTTCCAACTGTGCTGAAAAGAACAAATGCAGATTTGGCAAGGATGTCTGTTGAACCTATTCCAATGAACCATTTGTCTCCTCAACTGATAAAAAGACCTCCAACAACTGTTGCTCATAAGGATCCACAATCACACCAACCTGTGAAGATTGATCATGTAGAGAATGGATATGAGGGTTAGAGTGAGCCCTCGCAACAACTATAGATGGATCATCTTCATCAAAGAGAAGATGTAAAGCATCAAGGTTGTCTCCCAAGTCTGCGATGTGTGACTCCACAAACAAACTTGCAATGTTTGTCATATAGTCATTAACTAAAGCTGGAGTTGGAAGACGAGATGTACCATGTTGTGTTGGACCTTTCACTGTAGCAATATAAGCATGTGGACTAGACTGATGATGTAACCTCTCACTGCAACTGTTGATAGAACCCTACGTCTCTGAATCTATTGAAGCACTATCACTGGTTTCAATATCAGTTTCCATAGTGTATGAAGTGCGGAGAGGATTAGAGGATAAGTTGAGTGAACTTTCCTTAAAGTGAACATTATAAGTTGAGTGAACTTTCCTTAAAGTGAACATTCTTCTCCACAAAAAACTCATGTGTCTTTGGATCCATAAGTCTGTAAGCCTTCATTCTATCGTCATACCCAATGAAAGTACCAAGGCCTAGGTGTCGATGCCTTATATGCCGTGGAAGATAGGTTTGCCCATGCTAGACAACCGAAGACTTTGACCATGCCTCAAAAGTAGGCTTCCCGTCTAAGGCATTATGAGGAGACCTGTTAAGTATGTGAGTGTCGTTGCTAATGGCTTTCACTTCTAATGTAAGATCAAGAGACTTAGCTTTTATCGTGCAACTTGCCATCTTTTTTAGAGTCCTAATCCTCAGTGCTACAACATCTGTCTTGTGTGGATTGAATGCTAGTGGATTATGATGATCAATTCCCTCATGTTTGGAAAATTCTTTGAGTCTTTTGTTCACATATTTGTTCTCATTGTCCACCATTAGAACCTTGATGGCTTTCTTGGATTTGCGTTCAACATGACTCTTAGAGGCTTGAAGCTTATAAACCACTACATTCTTGTGATGAAGGAAGTAAACCCATGTGAAACAAGAAAAGTAGTCAACAAACATAAGGATGTAGCGGCCTTGGCTGACTGAAGTCATTGCAAAAGGTCCTGCTAAAACCATGTGAACCAATTGGAGAACCACCAGTGCTTTTGAAGACTTCCCTTTAGCATTCTTCTCCTCGAGATGTATATCCACTGAACATGATGAACAGTCACCCTTAGAAAAGTTGATGTTAGGTAGACTTTGACCATGTGTTTGAAGCAAAATTGTTGAAGATAGCAGAAGGCAAGATGACCAAACCGCTCATGCCATAGTGTGATTTGTGAAGTAGAGTGAGTCAACAAGGCTTGAGAAGGAGACTTAGGCATAAAGTGGGAAAAGGAATAAAGCCTCTTGTCATCATTGACTTTCCCCACTGCAACCAATGAATCATCTTTAAAACTGCGCACCATCACTGAATCTGGAAGGAACTCAACTTTGTGACCATCTCCAAGGTGAGTGATTTGGTAAACTGAGAGGAGATTGGAGCCAAGGTTTGGAACGTAGAGAACATCTTTGAATTCCCCATTTTCCATTTCCATGTCCTTTCCCTTTAACTTCCATTTTAGTATCATCTCCCACGAAGATGTGTGTTACTTGTGATTGCTTCAATGAAGAAAAGTCTCCTTTTGATCAACCCATATGGTAGGAGGCACCTGAGTCAAGTATACATTCCGAAGAAGAACTTGTATTTGCCATAAGTGCTTGCCCATTTCCCTTTGAAGAGGTTGGAGTTGAATCCTTGGAAGTACCTGGCACTTGAATCTTGTTCTTCCTGAGTAGATTTTCTAACTCATCGATTATTTTAGTGTTGCAATGATGCTCGCCATGATTTGACTTTTTGCAATATGCACAAAAAAGTTTGTCATTTTCATTACTTCCCTTCTTATTGGAAGAAGAATTGCCTTGCTGTGAGGAGGATTGTTCTGTCTCAGATTGTGATTTTTTCTTCCATTGCTTCTTCTTGTTGCTTTTCCCTCCTTGAGTTGACTAGTTCTCATCACTAGCACCAATGCTTTGCTCTTTGATGTCGTGAGAAGTCCGAAATCTATCAAGTGAGATTGTTCAACAACCAACATTTCTACAAATGCATCAAATGTAGGCTTCTAGTAAGCAATTCCCATGGTTAACCTGTGAGTATTATAACTCGAAACAAATGAAGCATACTCTGAAGGTAGCCTCTTCAGGATGTGATGAATCAACTTGTCATCCTTATGGGATTTCCACAATCTTTAAGAAGTGTCCTATACTAATTGGCTTTGTTGATGTAATTTTGAATTGTGTCGAAGTTCTTTGGATCCAAGAGAAGTAGATCGTCCTCAATCTAAAATCCATTTCCTTCATCCACCTTTCCATACAATGATTCAAGTTTGTCCCAAGCAGGTCTGGATTCTGTAAAACTGGCAATGTGAAAGAAGAGATCTCTATGTACACAATTTCTGATAGCTCCTAAAGCCTATTGGTCTTGTTGTTTCCAATTAATGAGTTCCTTAGCATCAGTGGGTTTGGGTATTGTACCATCAACATAAAAACTGAAACCTTTTTCCATTAATCTACTCCATGCAATATATTTCCATGTAGAATAATTACGTGAAGTTAGAAGTGGACATTTAGGTGAACCCATGATGAAGAAAATGAAAAGAGCACAAAAGAGAGACAAGAAACACAGTACATGTTGGTCTGACTTTTTGTGTAGTAGAAGTTTTCTGTTAAATCATAGAAAAGTCAGATGTTCTATTCCTAAGTGAAGCATAGGGTTTTGGATAATCCATCCATAAAAAAGTAATCATCATGTAAACCCTATATCCTTTTTATTCATAAATTGTCGGGCGCGAAATTTTGATTTTTCAAAAGAGACGAATATGCTGTCATATCCTTTTTTCCTTTTCTCCCAGGTTACTTTTCTTCTTATTTGTCCCAGCCGTCAGATCCGAGTAGATCTACCGTTGTCGTTACCTCGCTATGGCAAGTTGCATGCTTATTAAGTATGGCGAGGTAACGAATGCTAAGTATTTTACGAGGCAGGACCGTAAAGTAAAGATACGGCGATCGGAGATTTGCTTATTAAATGATTTATTGTGCAGGTACACTTTCCAAGTTACCATCCAAAAAGGATAGGGACCCACTAGAAATATCTGATATCAGAGCCGGAATGATGGTTTTTCCATACGTTCTGCCACCTCGCTATCGGAAAAATCAGACACTTCGCCGTTAGCGAAGTAGCGAAGCCCCGTAAAATGGTAAAAGGTCGGCAAGATCTTTGGTGACGTGGAATGATAAGTTACTACAGTAAATTTTGACATGTGCCAACTATGCAGAGATCCGATTCTCATTAATGCCTTTCTGACTGAATGTACAAAAGATCCTGAACGTCAGCTTGGAATGGATCAACGGAGCTCGCTACCTCGCTATGAAGAGTTGCGAGGGAGATACTTATAGCGACATAGCGAGTTGGACCCGCCGCCTTCTTTCTTAACAAGCCCTATAACGTATCTTTCGATCAATTCCAAATCAGATCCACGATTGTCGTCGCTTCGCTATGGCAAGGTGCTCGTTCTTTATGCATAACGAAGTAGCGACATGTTGACACGTGTTCTCAATCGTCAGTGGGTCCAGGTATAAGCGCCATCAAAGAAAGAATTTTGTACGTGGCGAGTTCTCATTGGGTAAATTGACTGACATGACAAATGCAACTCCTAGTTGTTCTCTCTGCACCACATAATCGTAGGATGTTTGAAGATCGACGGCGCAGTTTTAAATGAAAAATGTAGTGCCACTCTCTGTATTAATTAGACAAGAAAGCTTCGTCCGTGAGGAAAAACAGAGTATAATACAGAGAGATTTCATCAGTTTCATCTTACGCGAGCAAAGATTTGGAGCCATTCTTGTGCAGAAGCAATTACTGAAAGAAAAGCGCGCCAAGGTCTGGTAGAAATTGTGAAGTTCTCTGTTCGCGGAAAATTTGCAGGAATACAGAGGAAAACAGAGACAGAATTCAAATAAGTAATATTACCATAATCTTCGTAAGCTTTTCAGTTCTAAAAAGATAGTCCAAGATGCCTCCGAAGAAGGGATTTTCAGGTGCAATAAACTACTTGGATAGAAATGTGCATGATGATTTGCTTGAGTTGCTTCCTGAGTCTACTGTAGAAACGGTGCAAGTTAAGAGGTTAACCTCACTGAACCCTAGGCTAAGGATAGTTGATGGATTGTATGATAAGGGTAATTGGGTTCAGGATGCTCAAACTTCTCAAACTGGTTTGAGTTTATTCAAAAAATGGTTTGCAGAAAGGAAGTTATATGCCCCTCATGCCAATATATGGAATTTTGATCTTGGAAAGCTTGTTGTTCCCAGTGTGTTTATGGATTTTGACCTGCTTGAAGCTATAGCGAAAAATTATGATCAAGCCACTAAGGTAGTGAGAAGAATGGATGGTGAGGCTTTAGTTACCATCAGTCCAGAGGAGATTAGGAAAGTTTTCAGTCTGGGACCTCTCACTATTTATCATGTGCCCATTAACTTGATAGAGTTAGAAAAGGAATATATGTCCAAAAGGGATGTAGTTAGACAAGGTGCACTGAAAGCCCACATAGGCCGAATTGGAGACCTACCAACAATAACATCATCTTCTAAAGAACCATTCAAGAAATCATGCTTTAATGCCAGGGCAGTAGAGATATATAGGACCCTGTGCAGAGTCTTCGGAGAGGGCGAAGAAGACTTTATTCCGGTGAGCTTCATGTATATGATCACCCAAATCTCCTCTTTTGGTGTGGAAATAATTTTTTATTTTGCATCTTACCTGGCTAATGAGATTCACCAGGGATTGGTGGGGATTGCAAAGGGCAAGGTGGAAAAGGTTTGGGGTCAGTACTCCCTATTGATGCATATGTTTCTTTTTAAAGGGGCTACTTATTTCAGTAAAAAAATGCTTTTAAATAGGGAACAAGAGGGGGAGGCACTGCCAGTCCAATTATGGAGTGCAAACATAACTTGGGAAGCAGAAAATGCTAGTTTTGTTAGATTTGATAGGCACTTTGCCTCTAAACTAAGATGCCTCATGTTGAGTGACAATCCCAAAATTCCTAAGGCATTAATGCATCTTGTCAGGCCTATGGACAAACCCCATAGTCTAAAAGTTTCACATAATTGGGGAGATATTATCCCATATCCAGTCTCAACTGTCATTAGGGTCTATGGATTCAAAGGGACACCCCATGTACTACCCTATCAGGTACCTTTAAAGGTAGGGATAGCTGAATTTTTGTGGCAGTTGGGAGGAGTGGAGGAGACATTTTTGCACAAAAGGGGAACAGGATCAATTTTTCCTACTTGCACTATAGCTCACCAATTTGTGATAACTAAAGAAGGGTGGATCTTTCTCCACAAAATTTTGGATCAGTATAAGATGGCAGTGTCTCATGCTCGTTTTTGTGACACAAAAGGTTTCTTTAACTCTGCTCTTAGACTTAGGATCAAGCTTCGTCCAAGTCAGCATGATTTCTATTTTCCTGAAGATATAATAAGGAATGAATATTCTCTCCATGAGCAAGAAATAAAGAAAGAAAAATGGAGAGTTTATTCAAAAGTTTTGGAATTCATTAATTGTTTTGACAAAGATTACAGTCCTCTTAGTAATGCTGCAACCAATGCAGATAAGATAAATAAGCTCATGAATACATTCTCTGAGATAATGGAAGTAATGAATGAGAAGAAACAACATTTTATTGATTCTTTTCCAGATAAAGCCAGAGAAGTTATGAGAAAATTGGGTTTCACTCCCAACATTGGAATGGGTCCACTAGTTGTACGAAAGAAGAAAGAATATACTGTTGTTCAGCAGCAGATGCCCATTGTAAACAAAGAAAAGCAGGTAGTTGAATCTACTAGTACTGTCCTGGAAGAAAGACCCCCTGAACCTTCTCCCAAAAGAAGAAAAATAATAAGGGAAGAAGGATCCCCTGATGAAGGTTACTCACCTTCTCAAACTCCAATGAGAATTGAGGAAGAGCAGCTCACCAATGAGCAAATTAAACAAATGGGGTCACAAGGAGAAATTTTTGTTACTCAAGCAGAAATTGATGAAGGGAACCCCCTGGAACCTCCTGTGCCAAGTTTTGAATTAACTGTAGCAGATTTCAGAGGAAGGGAATTGGACCCTGTTTTGGAACAAGCCAGTCAACAATTTTTATCTGATAACAGTTTTGTAAGATCTAGGGCTTTCCATCAGTTTGCATGGAGGGTAAACATGCACATTTTTTAGCAAAAGTGTAAGAATATGAAAACAGAGCATCCAGAAATGGATGAGGCCTCCATTCAAAATCAAATAAAGGAACAAATGATGCAAGAGTTCCAGAATATAACCCCTGATGAGGGTAGACAGATGGTAAAAATTGCAAATATTTTATTATTGCCCAATTGGGATATTGCTGATGCATTAATTTTTTATTCTGTATCAAATAATTTAGGACTACAGGATCCAAATAAAGAGGAATTCTTGGGAACAGCATTCAGTAATGATCAAGCTGCCCTTGTTATGTGGTCACTAAGAAGAGGATCCCAGACTACTTCATCACAGCTTGACGATTCAGGACTAACAGGGAGTATCATTGTAAGGAGAGTTGCTGATACTTCAAATGTACAGGCAGCCCACATGAATGTGGATTATTCTAAATTTGCCTTGGCCACTGTAGAAAGAGAAGAAAAGGAAATGATTGATTTGCACAGTAAATATGAAATAGTGGTGGATGTTTACAATCAAGAGGTAAAAAAGAGAATTGAGCTGGAAAACAGGGTATCTCAATTGGAGAAGATACTTGGAAAAAGGAAAGTGGGAGAATCCAGTACACTGAGAATTGCATACCCTTCACAGTCATCTGTTGGATTAACCCCTATCATTGAAATACCTGACACCCCTGAAAGGCCCCAATTCTATACTGCAGAGGAATTTGAAGCAGAAAAAACCAAATTACATGAGTGGCAGATAGAATTTAGAAATCAGCAAAAAGAAAAATGGAAACAAGGTGTGACATATCTGAGGGATAAAATACAATGGTCAACTTTTTATGATCAATTGACAAGGATTGTAACCCTCATAGATGAGTTGAATAAAGAAAAGGATGGACTAACTTCTCTTGCGCAGAAATGAAGAGAGAGAAATAATGATATTACAATCATATGTATATCTGCAGTCCAAATGCCTTATCATCAAGTTGAGAAGGATTTTGATTTATTGAATAAGTTAGAAAATTTTGAGAATGAAAGAAATTCTTTACAGAGAAGATTGATACTCTGTTTTTCAAAATATCTTGCTGAAAAATTCACCCTACTTCCTTGCGCTTTAGAATCTGTTGATACAGTAAAGGAAAAAGAAAAATGGAAAAAGGAAATGGATGAGTTATTCGATAACAGAATAATAAACATCATCAGTGAGACTGGCCATTGGTTTTGGGCAAAGACAAACGAGGAGCTAGTAAAAATACAATTGTATTATACTGATATGAGAAAAGAATTGGATGATTTAGAAGAAAATGCAAATTCTTTAATAAAGATACAAAGAGAAACTCTAAGTTTTGATTGGCCAGATGATGATACTTTTAATAAATGGAAAAATCAGTTTATGGAACAGATGTCAGAAGACAATGAGGAAGAAGATGCAAAAGTAATAGTTACCTTTGTAATCAGCAATGATGACATGAAAAATCCCCAAGTTAAAGTGAGTTTGCAGGTAACAGAAGATGATACATCACTTACAGACCTCATGGGTATGTACTCCGAAGATGAAGAATGATTGTAAGATCAGATCACAACAACTAAGAAGCATAACAGAAAGGGACCCGCCAAGAAATGTTGTTGTAATTAACCTTTCTGTTATTTTGTTTTTGTCTTTCTTTAGAATGACACCTGTCACCTTCTTTAGCCTGAAGCTTGTTGCATCTCACACTATTTAAGTGATATCCCAAGGCTAAAGAATGGTCCGAATTCTGTTTTTACTAAGTGTTGTGCTTAGTTCTGTTTTTGGTCCAAACATTTGAAAAGCAAGTTTGTAGTATACTTGTCTGTCAAAATTTATGAGAATACATGAATGTAGAAAGAGTTGTGCTTCTTTTCTGAAGGTTTTTCTGGGTCTATTGTAAAGGATATAACATTTTCAAAAGAAATGAATACAAATTATGAACTGTCCCCATATCAGTTCTTTTTGAATTTTGTCTCCTTTTAAATACTTAGCTACCTTGATGTTGTGTGAGTAAAAACTTATGCAATTGATTGCAATCTAGTAGGGTTGTATATCCATTTATTATTGTTGTTAATTCAATGGATTAAATAAGAGCTCTGATGAATGTGATGAGATTTCTTAGGTATTTAAAAAAAATTTTGAATGATAAATTCGATAAAAATTGCTAATAGAATTTGTTGCAAAGCAATAAATTAGATCTAAGAATTTGCTATAAACTCTGAACCCCAATGGATTAGGCACTGATCGAAATTATTTCAGCCAAAAAAGAAGTATATTATAACTGGTATCATGAAATCAAATTTTACTTTTATTTCTTGTAAGATATTCAAAGTTGGCCAGCACTTGCCTGCATGGAATGTTTTAGCTTCATTTAGCCATTGCTGTTGAAAACATCTGCAGATCTATAGAAGATTTCTTGGCCATATCTGTTCAAGGGATGTGTTTACCAATTTGGTAAGAGTTTTGTATATGTTTGAGGATTTAGAGATGAAAATCAGAATGAAACTAAGAATAATTCTCATACAGTTCCATTTTTGAACCATCCCTGGGTACACCCGCCCTGGTTCTGCAAAGCCAAAAGAGTAGAAAACCGTCTATGGTTTTGTTTGAAGTTGGGTCCTAGTACTTTGCATATGCAAGTGTTAATGAGAATTGGCTATTCTTTAGGTTGTATATGTACTGATATCTAGGTATTAAGCCTTTTGTCGCTTAGTAGTTTTAGCACTGTTCCATAAATCAAAAAACACCAACAATACACATCGATGCCGACGAACTCCTGTGTCGGAGGACATTTTTTCAGGCGCTAGTGAACTTTTGTGCCGGAGTTTCCACATAGTGGGAACCAGATAAAACAGCGTCACTGTCGGAGGACATTTTGCGGACGCTTGCCGAAAAACAAGTTGTTGCCGCCAATATTGGAAAAGCAGTGCCGGAGGGGGCAGATGCGACGCTAGAACATGGAGGTTTAGTCCCACATTGGATGTGGGGCTGAACCTCACACAACTTATAAACCAAATGCCATGGATGTAAAACAAAGAGAAGCCTGTGGATGGTGGTGCTCTCTGTCGATTTGCTAGGTGGGTTGTTGTCCGATGCTATGTAGTCGCTGAGTATATTAAAGGCATCGCTGAAATTAGATGAAGGAATATGCCCGCCGAATATTCCTCTGCATAGGGTCGAGATCTGACAGCCTAGTACCTATGCAAAAAATAAATTCTCTGCTAACTACCCTAAGGGCAAAAAAATTTTGAAAAAAGACGGTAAAAAATGCAGAGAAATTAATAGATCCAAATTAAAAAATTGCAGATCTAAAGATCATACCCGTATTGCAAATCGAGGCCTTCAGGTGCCGATTTGCAAAAAAAAATTTGTCTCACAATCGACTTTGAGCTAAGGCAGCTGAATTTATAGTCGATTTTCACCGAATCAGCGTTCCAGACGCAATAGCGAGGTCAGATCTGGCTCTAGACACTCCCAATTTCTGTAGTACTCCAAATTCGGGCCGAGGTGCTGAAGCAACAATGGTCTCGAACGGCTATGTGAAAACAAAATCTCCAAGCTCTGATACCATGTAAGAATTTGCCTTAGGGCAAAATTCACCGAAGAACCAAGAACTCAAACACAAGCACAACTGTAGACCAGAAAGGAGTATGATCAGAATAACAATGTATTCGATTCAATATGCATTATTCAAGTACACTAGGAGTGTCTGTATATAAAGGCCTCTGAGATGCATCTAGAATGCCTCAGAATCAGCTACATGATAAGTCACACAACTAGGCACATGTCCACCAGATATGGGTTATCCTCCATTAAGAACGGAAGTAAGTGCAATGATGAGAGGATAAGCCTACATAAGTGCAATGATGAGAGGATAAGCCTACAAGTGTGTAACACGCAAATCAGTGTTGTAGACAACATGTGCTAAAAAAGGAGTGCGAATAACTGTGTTGTTTACATGACAACTCAACGAATGATACAAACTCCAGTGTTGTAGACAACATGTGCTGAAATAGAGTTGCGTACTTCTATGTTGTCGATATGACAACTCAAAAAGGTACACAACTCCCAAGTGTCTCACAAAATAAAATAATAAAATAATGCAAAATAATAAAATGATGCATTAACCTAAGTAAACTTAAGTAAGTGTAAATAGTAACAATGTATTTACACCAACACTAACATAAGAATATAAAATATATAAAAAGTGTCTTGGACATTTGTTTAATTGCACTCGAGAGAAATGTTTGACCAAGCCAAGTGAAGAATGAAAGAATATGTATACACATATACAACGAAATAATTGGGTTTACATTACAAAAGCTGTAGAAGCATACAGCCAGCTAACCCGGTTGTTTTCCCAAGGAATTATAGAATAGACAATGAAATCCAATGAAGACTTGAAAACTTGGGGTACAGTCTAATACAAATTTGTTATATCAATGACAGCACACCAAATATGGAGTGAGGATGGTTACAGATTTCTGACTTCCTCATGCAAATCAGTTAAATCATAATATCCCTGCAAAAATCTTTGTATAAGGGCATCCTAGTTCAAACGCTTTGCAGGCCTTCAGGATGTGGTATGCTCATCCTGCTCATACAGCATTGGTTTTGTCTAAAAGTTAAAACATCAATGTAACGGTGAAGTCGATGCTGATCAGATGTATTGAGCAAGAAGGGTGGGTTAAGCATCAAAGAGGTTGCCTCAAGCAGGAGAAAGTGGAACAGTGTAGCAGATTTTGAATACAGATTTGCAGCCTCATTTATGTTGCTCATTAGCTCCTCCACCTGAAAATAATACAACAATCACAGGATAGTTAATATATTGAGACCCAACCAAAAGCATATTTTTAACAAAATATTTCAGTCTACTTTTAACTGTAACAGTTTAATCAATAAAAGTAGGTGCTTATACACTAAATTTGTTAAGACAAACTTTGTTTTGATGTATATTCTTCTATGTCATTTAAAAAAGAAGTAAAACATATTGTTGCTAATTAAAGAGTCTTAATATTGCTGCTTACAGCACCCCTTCTGCCCAGGCAAAGGGCTTCCTGAAATATACTTTCTATTGCATCAGGCATCTCCGCATTGCCTGTTACCAAAATACATGAACAAATCTTGGAAGCATTAGTTTCAAAATTTATTCCAATTATGCATAAGCTAGTTTATAACTACAAAGATTTCATATGCTAATATGCTATAGATATGTATTCCTAATAATTGCATGGAACTTGTCTAGCAAGTTGATTGACATGCAAAAACAAACAGGAGAAAAGTGATCTGTTTTACCATCCTGAGGTGCAAGCCTTTCAGCACGTTCAACTGCTGTGAGGAACTCTCTTTCCATTTGTGAACAAGCTGCTGCTGCTCCATGAAAGTTTAATTCTTCTGATGTTCGTGCAGTAATGGAACTTCTGTTAAAAAATTCATTGCTGTCGATTATGTCAGGAGATAAACTCCCTTCTGTAGCAGTGGCAGCCCAATTGTAGCACACATGCAAAGCCTGCTTCCAAATGGCTAAGCACACAAGTTGAAGTGAAAATGCCTCCAACTGTTTCTCTGATTTAAGCTACAAAGGTAACAAGCAAGAATTATGAAGATATACTCAATGAATAAAAATAATATTTTAAAAGCAAAAAAATTCCATTAGTTGTACCTTTTCATTTGCTAGTTCAGAAATTGCATAAGCACAGCCCATCAGTGATTGGAGCCTTCTTCGGGGATCTGAGGGTTGATTTGCTATATCATCAGCTGATCCTGGAGAAGTGCCTGATCGTATTGAACTATGATTCCCAAGACTTCCAGAACCACCTACAAAGTCTATTGCAGGTCCAGCTATTGCCATTGGAGCACTCATCGCTTGAATCTTCTGAATGGGCTTTGTTGGAGAAGTTGCCAGCTTATCTGGTAACTGACCCAGCCCAGAGGCAGTAATTGATGCATAAGAAAGCTCTGCTGATGTAGCAGGAACAAAAACATAATCTTGATCAATATATTCATATGTGTCGAGCTCTGGCAACATCATTAAAGAATCTGTTAGGAGAACTAAAATATGATATATCATATAACCAAATATTTTGCTGAACACAAAGCCAAAAGAATGTGTATTCATTCAAATACAGATATGACTATTACCTTTAGAAGAAGGCGTATTCATACATTTGTTTTCCATGACAGCTGCTGGGAATTTAAATGAATTGGTGCTCATGGGTCTTTCTTGTTTATTCTTAATAAACAGGATTGGCTGTTTTGTATCAGATTCTACACCAGAAAGCAATCCTTTATTGCTCGAGACTTTCAAAGATGGATTTTTTCTAGCCAATACAGCAGCACCCACAATGGCAGAAGAAATAGAACTGTTGTACACATTTTTCTTTGAGGAAGAAGCTAAACTTCCCAATTGACCATTTAGATCATCATCCAAAGGGAAAGGTAAGCAATCCTCCTGTGAGCTCTCTCCAATGTCACTCAATGAATTGCCTCCTAACAAAAATGAATCTTTATTGGGACCAGCTGTAAGCCTGTATAGAAATTTTCTTTTTAAGCCAATAGAAACCAGACTTCAAACGCATTCTGAAAATGTAGTTGTAAACAAAGAATTTTAATGAACTCAAAACTTAATGAGAGATTTAACTTCATTTCTTCCGGGAAGTTATGTATGATTCAAGTGAGCGAATATAGAAGAAAAATGAAAGTTAAACAAGTAACAAACAAGATAAAAGACCAAACTAATTCATTCATGGATGCAGCATTAATTTAGGAAAGCATAAGGTGAAGCTAATGTTGGAGTAAATTAATCTTTACTTGTATACTAAACTTAGGCATTATTAATTAAGTTACCATGGTTCGTCCCTGCACCCCCCAGACCAGCAGAAGTTCAAACTGGTTCAAAGTTTGGGTCCGGTTTGATGTCTGGTCCAGGAAAGGTGTGATATTTTCCCAACTGGTTTGAACTGGTTCAAAATAAGTTCGAACCCGGGCGGACCAAGCTGTCAATTGTCGAACAAAATTTGAACCACATCATTTCTGGGCCCTGCAGACGGCAATAAAGTGTTTTGTTTGCAAAATTTAATCAGTTTTTGGCGTCCACAACCCTAAAGGTTGTGTTATGAAATGCTTTTGGTGGCCTCTCATTGTCATTTTTTGTTTCCACTGCTCGTCTTACACTAGATGATTTTGAAGAATTTGATACCAATACCATTGTTGCTGCTGCTGCTGCTGATCCCATTGACCTCTGCTCTATTGCCAAATCAACTAATGCCGGAGAAGAAGAAGATGAAGATTGAAGAATTTAAAATATTAATAGATTTTTATTCCATTAGTTGAACAATGAACGTGAAACAATGATACTCGAACTTGATGCTATGATTTATTTTTAATGTTTTGAATCTTTGATGTTGAACTTGTTACTTGAACTATATAATGGTATGATCACTATGATTTATGGTGTTTAAATGTGTTTATATATCAAACACATTTAGAATGAGTTGCATATATATTAAATATATTTGTGAAGCATGAGTTAACATTAGAATGTAGCATAGTAGCATAAACACATTTAAACACCATAAATGTGCGCGCGTGCGTGTGTGTACTACATATTTTTGTACTTACTACTAATGAACCCATACCCCTTCCCAAAATTTTGATGAACTTAAAAACCGGTTCTCAAACTTCGAACTTGGCACCGATCTCGAACTGGTAGCTTAATTAACTATTAGGTTTGGTTACATCTCCTTACCAGTTAATTCCGTGCCTTTATATGCAAGGCACATCTGTACATTTGTTTACTCCCTTCAAAGTGTGTTTAATACTCAAGAGCAAACAGGAATATGAACAGAATACATATAAAATAATTCAGATAAAAAACATAACACAGTAAGTTGGGTAAGAAATAGCTTCATTCTCTTGTAACGTCTATACAATGCTAGTTCTTGTTCTTGCTGCCAACCCACAAGATAACGCATTCAACGGTTCGTTAAGATAGCCAACTGCCAGTTACCTACAACTACCTAAGAACTTATTTGTCATTACATTGCCTTCGACATAACAGAAGGTAATTTTTATAATTGGTGAAACTACCACCAACATCAGGCCCCCAAAAAAATTAGTTGCCTTTGAGACGACAAAACGAAAACAAGCTGATGTACTAAAATAATAACTACTACTGGGATTGCAATGTCTCCATGCCAAGGCTGAGCAACATGCTGTATGCCATAGTCTGTATGCACGCCAGGTTAGAACAAGCCAAATAGTTTAAGTGCCATAAGCAAGTCAAGGAGTTGTATGGGATCAAGCCAGCATCATACAAAAGGAAAAGCACACGGTGAGTTGTATGAAGGGAGTAATCAGTAATACTGGGGTGAGAGCAAGCCATATGTGTGGGAGTGAGAAACTTCAATACTGTATGGAACCTGTTGAAAAACCATACATTGGAGCAGTTTGTATGTGAGAGCAAAACTTTCATGCAAGATTTCCTTATGATCAAGAGAGAACAGGAAGCTTACTGACCCAGTCTGTATGTGGAACAATACAAGAACGTAGAGGAATCAACAGGCTATATGACATAAACATTATACAGTGAACCAGTCTGTATAGAAGGAGCAATGCTCACAAACACTTTGGGTTGTATAGAAAAAACAGGTCGTACAGTAAAGAGACAGTTGTACACAGGGAGTGAGTTGTTTGAAGAAAGGGAAAAACCGTACAAAAGGGAAATGTCAAGATTATATGGGGAAGAACTGTCAAGGTCGTATGAGGGGAGTTACAGTACAGACAAATGAGAATAAAGGTGTGACCAAAAAAAAAAACTCACCCATACGTGAGTTCCAAGCCTCACATGAGCTGTACGTGAAGACCCTATCAAACTACATGCAGAAACAACTCTTGAACCATAAGCCATTCGATCATCTCAATGTCATTCTTGTGTAGAGCAACACAAACCCTTCCAGTATATCATATGGGAGGTGAAAGAATTAACTTAAGTCACAATTGCATTGGCAGCAAGTGGCACCTTAGCAAGTGTATTGTAATGCAGTCAGACCATTGGGTGTAGCACTGCCCACATACCCCCACAAGGGGCATTGTCCCTTGACTCTTCTGCGGGTGTTGCCCCATACCCCCATTTAATTTTTAAAAGTGCATTAAAATGTTGAGTTTGCACAATACAAGTCATTGTCTACACTCTGACCATTATTCTTGTCAAATATAACTTTATGTATGCTTGTCATTTGGAAGACAACTTTTTCTTTTTGAGGGAGATGATGCAGTCGGCGTCTACTGCCTATTGTTATGTTTTATACTATTAGTTATCCGTCAATGTATTAATTTTTTGTTTGTCGTTACTCTTGGGTGGTTGCGACGGTTAACAGTTGATGAATTCAGGAGCTAATAAAGATAAAAAAAAATTTATTCCTATATCTGGTATGCACTGCCCTCTGTATTATTATTTCATGTATGTAACTTACCAAAATAGCATTAAGCAACATTATTTCATCATCTCAATACATTTAATTTTCTGATGATTTATTTCTCTCCTCGAGGGTTTATAGTTGTGTTTGCTCCCGGAAGTTGATCACTCCTACATGGTACCAGAGCTGTCTCACAGTAACTCCTGCATTTGAGATTTCTGTCAGCTGAGCTTGCAGCCCAGAGTTCCAATTCTGCAATAAATGCACCATTTCATTTGGTGCCATTCTTGGTTATATCATTTTCAAATTACAAATTGATGACCTGATGAGTTGGATAGGTAGATGTACAACTAACACAAAGCTAAATGTCCCTAATCGTCAATTAATAATTAATAATGCCTAAATTAAGCATATGAGTAAATAATAATTCATTCCAACAACCCCCTTTTTAGTGCAACTTTGAGAGAAGATTAGTATGCAATATGAGCTCAATCCAATATGGATCCTGGCAACTAGGCCATGTTAGATACCCATGTATAATATAAATGCAATGCAATCAAATATGCAATGAAATGCAATCTCCCATAAATGAAGAAAAGGATAAAACCACTTGGGAGAAAGCTCCTCTCAAATAAAAAGAAACAAACAAGATGCAACAATAAAGGACACAATAACTGATAAGAGTTTCTGATAACATATCTGGACACCATGCACAGAATATATTACTCTTCTAACAAAACATGTTTTATTAGAATGTTGCAAAAAGTTCTTACAATGAACTATATCCCACAAAGCACAATGTTTACTGATAATTGCATATAATCACAAATAAAATGAGGTTCTTATGGAAAGCATTCATCTTTACCCTTCTAATTTTTGAGAGATATCCACCTTTGATTCTTCAAGGAATTTATGACTGAAGAACTCCTCAAATGTCAATCTTTCCACTGAAAAGAATATAAATCCACATGTAAGATCAAGATAGATATTTGAGTTCATCTCTCCACAGAAAAAGAAATCAAATGTAAATGTAAAATAAGTATAGACACTTTGACTTCCTTCGCAATAATAAATAATATTTAGATAATCCCCCATATAGATATTTGTATTTATTTCATATATAGACACTCTCACACTCGGCAGCACCAACACAAGAAAATTATCATACCCAGAATGTTAAGAAGTTTAGTTCAGGAAACCCAGTTAACTACATAGGGTTAATGAAAAGGAAACATTGGCAACCTAAAATAATCATTACTTATATCAGTTATATGAGCAAACATTGAACAGTATTTTCATATAATGCATGATCTTACAAGCTTGAAAACACGAGTACTTTGAAAGTTAGATATCCATGCTAATTGCATGTTTCAAATTGCTGATATCAATAGAATTCAACAGTCAGTAGTGTCTGAATTTCACCAATGAGTATTAAAACCCGTCTTCATTTTTCTAGGTCGGAATACACCTAATTCTAAAAACGAAATTTGACCATTATATTAGATTCTGTTACTTTTATCAATATTATGATCATGTGCTTCAAAGATACTTAGCTCAATGATCAATTTTCATTGTCACAAGATAGCTCGAGGGTTTTGCAATAAATTTGTAAAATTCTGAAATTTTTAATGAAGCTTTCTGCACTTCAGAGCCTCATTTTACTGTTGGATAAATGAATTGAAGGAGTCAATGGATGGTACAGTTTTATTATTATGGCTTGAATTTATTATTGAAAAGGAAAGTAATGAGGTAGTTGTAATCTAAATAATTGCTACTTTGCAAACATAAGTAATGTAATTGTATTAAAAAAGCAATAAATGATTGGGTACAAAGTGTATTCCAACATTATGTCTAGCATTTAATCTAAAATTATCTGACGTTGACCATTTGTGGACACTAATATTTTTTATTTTTTAGCATTGAAAACAACATAAAAAATATTTCATTTCCAACAGTTTAAATGAGTTTTGAGCTGCTTGTAATTATTTCAAAAGGTATATCTTAGCACAATGTTGATTTTACATGCATTCCCTTGTTGTCGGTAAAATGTATAGTGTAGCCGATGGGTAGAATAGTATCCGAATGGGTGCGTGACACTTGAGTCACCCCTTCGGAAAGGTATATGTACACGTCCGAGATGGACTTTGGAATCATCATTGTGATCATTGTAGTCATTGTATTCGGATTGTAATCATTGAGTGCATATATGAATAAAGTATCTGTTCTACGTTGAATCGTGTTGTACGACATGTGTTAAGTTCTTACCCGGTAGAGTAAACATTTGGCACTGTTGCAAATTGTTGATATCAATAGAATTAAATAGTCAGTAGTGTCTATCAGTTTCACCAATGAGTTATAAAACCTCTACCTACATTTTTCTAGGTCAGAATACACCTGATTCTAAAAATGAAATTTAACCATTATATTTGATTCTGTTACTTTTATCAATATAATTTGCCTGTGCTTCAAAGATGCTCAGCTCAATGATCGATTTCCGTTGTCACAAGATAACTTGAGGATTTCACAATAAATTTCTAAAATTATGACATCTTTATTTCGGGGTTCTGGAATTTGCCCTCAAAATTTATTTTTGGGTTCTCTAATTTGTGAGGTTGCTTCTTTGCATGGGATTTTATGCCAGGCGTTCCTGTTTTAGGTTTATTACCATTTTCTCTGAAAAAACGATGATTTGTAATTTTTGGGTTTGGCGATTTTTACCTCAAAAACGCAACATTTTGCATTGGGTCCATCTGCAAAATTTTAGAGGGTTTGCCAATTTTTCCTATAAATCACAGTAATCGGTTCTCAATGTGTCTCTAGTGACAGGGAAGGACAACTTTATTATCCAACATTAGGTTGTACATTATGTGATCAATTTGGGTCGGAAGTTATGCAAATTCTAGAAAGGTTAGAGGCAGACCCATCTCAATGAAAGAGTTAGTGTCAGGCTCTTGTCCTTGTCTCTTGTTGTAGAGCATTCTAAAGAAGGGAGCGGCCTTCTCTATTTTTTCTAGATGGATTTTCGCTACTCTTGGAAACTTTCTTGTTAGTTTTTTAGCAAGTTTCTATTTCTTTTCTATTTAGTTTAAGGAGGCTATGTCTCCATTTGTTATTACTCATTTATGAATAATGAAATGTCATAACACAAACAAATGACAAAACTGTGTGTAAAAGTCCATAGTTCCATTACATGTCAAAACTGGGGGGTGTTGGTTAACAGAGTTGCCCTTCAATGATAATGTGCATATACTTGACACTATAAACCTGTTTCAAATTGAAACCAACAATTGGCTGAATATCAGTTAGCCTCTGAATTGAATTACAGGTCCCTTTAAGATTTTCAATGAATAATAACAACAGAAAATTAATCTATGATGACACATTTTACCTGAAAGTAATAAAGGCTACTGCTATTCATTCATAAACATGACATGAATGTGCATTATAAACTCTTTCAACAAAGAACATAGACTTTGTTTAAATTCCAATCAATTCACTCAATATAAACTCACAAACCAATATAATTCATTCAGATACATGATAAAACTTTGAAGAAGTAAATAGCTACTACACTGAGAAACAAATCCCCATAGAGATTCATTCACATAAAAATTTAAAACCAAACACGCAGATCTGAACATGCAATCACCAATTATTCATTTCATTCACAGATAAAATGTCTTCTTTTTTAATTACATGTATTAGCCTGCTAACTTTCTTTAAAAGCCAAGTTACCTAACTCGGCCATGGAGTAAATTAAGCAGTTTTTAAGTAACTAAAAGATTGCTAAACTTAGTAAAAATCCAAGGAGACTAAACAGGGGAACTGGGATCCCACAGCATGATCAGGGTTGAGGTGGTGTTGTGGAGCTCACTGGTTGACCTTGCCTTGCTGGAGTGGCACGCTGACCCTTCCATTCCAAATGTGTTGCAGAGAAGTTCAAAACGATCTGATAATTAGAAAGTCTGATGTGTATAATTCATTGCTTCCCAGACCACCTTATCCTTCCTTACTTGTACCACTCTATGTTCGTGTGTCTCCAATTGATCAATAGAAACCGTTAACAGAGATTTGATTCTTGCTACCCTTGAGAAATTTTTGGTTGTCAAAGATTTGGTTTCCTTCACAAATTTGATCTTCTCCTTGAAGTATTTTATTATGGCATCTGCATCCTCTACTGTTTGCCCATCTTCCTTCAGGAATTGAACATCAACTCACTTCAAATCTTTCTACATCGTATGAGCGAGCTTAGTTGATTCTTTCAATAATTTGACTGACTCCTTGTGACACTTTTTGATAATTGAATTCCTCCATTCAATATTCTTCTTGGAGACATTCAGCACATTATCATCTAGATTTGATGCAACATAATCTGTAAAAACTTCAATACTCCATATTTTTACATATCATTCATTTGTGCAATTACCGCCAACCACTTAGTTTTCTCCTTTTCCCAAGAGGTTATCTCCAATTCCAATTACTTAATCACCATAGGGGCATCTTTACAAACTTTACTTAGATCAAAATGATATAATCAAAGTCGTCCTGTATCACACCTTCCACCCAATCATTGAAGACATCTGCTATGTGCTTGTTCCTCTAGATTTGGTCCAACATCTTTTGGTTCACAAGAGATTTGGGATCAACAGGCAGGAATTTGTGAGAGTCGCTGTGGGCTAGGATGGTTGATGGTGTTTATGTCTTCTACTGCAACTCTTTCTTCTCTTTTTCATCTTTCCAAGTTCTGGAAAGCATCCTCTTAGTATAGGTTTCCAAATGGAAAGCATCTACAACTCGAGTTGGCTTCCAAATCAACTTTCGCAATCATAAAAACCTTAAATAAAGCATTTTCTGCCTCCTTGTCTATTACAAGCCGCATCACTTCTACCAACCAGCGCGAGAACCTAGGATACCGATTCGTCCTATATAGGGCTAGTTTCCGCATCTAAAGAGGACTAATGCATGGTACTTCTGAAAGCCTTTGGAAGTTGGTCGGAAGCCAGCCACAGACTTCCGGATGCGCATGGAAGCTAGAGAATGGCTTCCATGCACCTCTGGAAGCCTGTGGCTGGCTTCCGGCCATCCACGTGAATCCGGAAGCCTGTGGCTAACTTCCGGCCAGCTTTCACAGGCTTCCAAAAGTATCGAGTAGCAACACGGGCCCAACGGTCAATAACATAAAGAAAAACCGAAACAGAACTAAAGTTCCCCATTGTGCTTGCCTAAATTGATTTTTTTAGGTTATTTTTTCCTATGTGTTGTTGGTAAATTCTATATTGTAGCCGACGGGTAGAATCGTATCCGAAAAGGCACGTGACGATTGAGTCACACCTTTGGAAAAGTATATGTACACCGTCCACAAGGGACTATTGATATCATCATAATCATTATTGTAAGCATTGTACTTGGAGTGCATATTGCATATATGAATAAAGTATTTGTTCTATGTTATATCTTACTGTATTGCATGCGATAAGTATCTATTTACCATGTATGGTAAACATTTGGCGCCATTGCCAGTCAAACCTAGAACAAAGGAAGTGTCATGAAGATTAATGCTGAATCTACTTAATAAAGATATGAATAAGATAAAAAATAAGGATGTGATACGCACAACACAAGAAGTAATAATTTTAGCACAACAGGCAAAGCGCAAGTAGAAGCTTCAGCAGCTTACCGACAAACACCGAGGGAGTGAAGGAGCACAGATAGAGGGAATGTATTCACCTAGTAGACCGAGGAGTGTCAAGGAATTGCTAGAAGAGACTCAATAGCGATTGAATTTGGTAGAAGAGATAAGGGAAGAGTTCGTTAACTTCTATACGCCGAGGGTAGAGAATCCAAACAGAAGGGAAGTAACTCGCACGGCTCGAAGTGTCGAAGGAGCACGAGCGTGGAGTGAACGCTTTGTTCCCAATACACCTGACGAATGGATATAGGTAGAGAATCGAACTTCACTTGAGGAAGATTTTTTCTCACTGGGTAATGCAGTTGTCCTAAGTAGGGCGCTTGTCTGAAGCAGCGCGGTTGTGCAGAACAACGTAGGTGCTTAGAACAATGTGGATACTCAGAGCAACGCAAGTGCTCAGAACAATGTAGGTACATAACAAGTATCACAGAATCAAAAAAAAGTAGCAATGGCAAGACCAAAGGAAAAACTGCTAAAGTTGAATGGTGATGGGACGGTTGATCAAATCAAACATTTTAAAACATGTGAAACAATATGGATGGCGAATGGCGTAACGAACCAAGATGACTGGATCCGAAAATTTTCGGTGACCCTACGGGATGTAGTGATTGATTGGTTTTCGGATGCCGATCTTTAGAAATTAACTACGTGGTCGAACGTCAAGAAAGAGTGCATAGTAGAATTCCAACTACTGAGGGATGATAACAAAATAGTAGCGGAAATATACAGTACAAAACAAGGGAAGAACGAAACAATCCAGGTATATGCAAGAAGGTTGAAGGAGCTAGTGGGGAAAACGGAGAGCCAACCAGCGAACAAATTAAAGAAAAGATGGTTTGCTGAAGGGTATGGCCAACACTAAAGAAAAAATGAAAATTGTACCTCCAGCATCGTACATAAATGCGTATAATTGGGCAATGGATCTAGAGAGTGAGCAAAAAAGAGCAAAAAGAACAAGCACAAATTGTCGGACTCAGACGATTCATCTTCCAAAAGTAACAACAGCGACAAAGAATCAAGTAAGAAGGTTCGAGCGTTGTAGAAGGATATGTTATGGATGATGGAGTTAAAAAATCTAAAAAAGAATCCTGACTCGGTGAAAGGGGAATTGTGGTGTACGAACTATAAAGAGGGCCACACAAAGGGTTCTTGCTCGAAAAAACAATTTTACAACAAACTACGGGACATTCCACCAAGGAATGCCCGTTCAATATGAAGACGAAGGGACACCAGCAAGTGTTGCTGACATAGGAAATGTCCACCATAGGAGTAGGAACGAACACGAACAATGACACAACCTCAAGAGGCTACTGTAACAATAATTGACGCGGACGAGGCAATAACAATAATAATAACAATAATGGAGGCCGAAGTCGGATACAATACGACTCGAGTGGACAATCAATGATATAATGTTGTGCGTGCAACCTCTGGGGGCACTTTGCCAAAGACTGTACTACGAAGGAAATGCCACAGTTGTTGCGCAGATGGTGCAATCTAGGAGACCACGAGGATTTGAAATGCCCTAAGCAAGGGGTGAACTTGTTAAGCAACGAAACATGTGATGAGGAGATACTAGCCATCACTCG
Organism: Cupressus sempervirens; assembly: GCA_028749045.1. NCBI lineage: Eukaryota > Viridiplantae > Streptophyta > Pinopsida > Cupressales > Cupressaceae > Cupressus > Cupressus sempervirens. Next base: position 812,066,880 of record CM053790.1, on the reverse strand, counting down.
CGAACAAGCAAAGAAGGCAATGTACCCAGATGCAGAGGAAGAAAAGAAGAGGTTGCAGCAAGCATGAACGGAGTTGGAAAAACAAATGGAAACAAAAAAATTACAGACAAAAGACACTATCGGCACTTCAAAGAGGAGCCTGGCAGAACAAAATATTATAATACAGGTAATGCAAATGGAAGTTCGTATGAAATTGAATCACCACCTTCTTACAATGCCTCAGTTACGAACGACAATATTGAACATGGCACCACTCTTGAAAGCAACGGAAGAGACGAGAAAGGATGGAAATAGAGCGACTGCAGCAAACCCAATGCTATTGGCACTCATAGCAAGAAGACATCCTGCAATAGTAGATATGAGTATCCTGGGAACCATACTCACAGACACAATCGTAGACGGAGGGTCAGGAGTGAATATATTACCAGAAGATGTATGGAAGTTGGGACAACCTACATTGTGGCCACTTACATTTCAACTACTCACTGTCAATCAGCACAGGATCAAGCCTTTAGGGACCCTGATGGCATAGCCTATAACCATTGGAACGTAGCCATTCTTACTGGATTTCGTGGTCATCCCATTAAAAAGAAAAGGGCATCACACCATCCTCAGACGAGGCTGGCTGGTACAGGCGAAGGTGAAACATGATTGGAAACGGAATACCTTGTCCATGGAAGGCGAAGACCGGAGATTTGTAATCAATTTACACATAGAGATGGTAGGTGAGGAGGTAGCATCGTCGGATTTTGAAGGCGAAGGCAGAGGGGAAGACGAGGGGAAGAAAAGAATGGAACCTGATGAAGAAGGGATATTGAGATTGGAAGGAGGGTCTAACGATGATGACCTAAACTCGGTGAAGGGCCTACTCCATTGGCAGATGGAGGACTATGAGATCTTTCCGAGTTGTAACATGTTAGGGGTCAAAGATGGAAAAGAAGAGAATGAAATTCCGAAGGAATACAAAGAAGTGAAAGAAGGAAAGGCGGTTACAACTGAAGCTGAAGGAAAGAACATACCGTATGACCGATACAAGAAAGAGAAAATACCGTACGAATCTAGCAAAAGGAAAGATTCCATCGTACGGTACAGGTGAACGGACCACGCAGAAAGAAAAGGTTACACCGCACGAGGAACTTAGTAGAAAGGTGTCGGCAGCAAGGAAAGCACATTGTATGGTTTGCATGGGAAACAACGAGAAAGGGCTTTATAAAAAATTCAGCAGTACAGAGTGAAGGTTGTAGAATCAAGAATACAGTTACTGGCAGCAAGGAGTGACAGCCGACGGAATTCATGGTACCAAGTTTAAGAATCACAATAAAAAACAAGCTAGGAGATATGGGAAGCCTGAGGGAACTGTATAATTTAAATAAACTTGATGAGCGATGACTACAAACACAATGAGGCACAAAAGTTACACAGAATAGGTACAAGGCATGGCATGACAAGCACTTAAAGTTGAATAAATTTCAACCAGGCCAACTAGTGTTGAAGTATAATGGGCACAACAAGATCAAACCAGACAAGTTTAAAATAAAGTGGGTTGGGTCATATAAAATCAACGAAGTGGGCAATAATATTATGGACGCTCGACGAAAAGGAAGTGCCCATGAATGGGTCGAAACTGAAAGTCTACCATGAAAGAAATAACGCCTCTATGGATGAACAACTCAAAGAGAGTGTAAACATAAATAAAACAAGTAATGATGTATATATGTAAATATAAATAATTAGAACAAGCTTGTGTAAATAAGAAATCAAAGAGATAAATAATAATATTATAATAGAGCAAGTGTTAGAGTACTTTATACCATACGACATCACGAGAGTAGAGGGAAGTAATCAATACTTAACATCGTACAGTATCAAGAGAACAGAGGGAAGTAATTCATACCATACGGTCTAGAATAACAAACATGAGAACATGTTAAGAAGACAATTGTACGACAGCGTCGTAGCAAGAAAGCATAGAGAGTGTACCGTACGGCTGGTTGTACGGAAGTAGAAAAAGAACAGGTTACAAGAAATAGACACCATATACATTGGCATATAGAGTATACCGTATGGTAAGTAAAAACACAGGGAAACATTTTGTACGGCTAGAGAGGAGATACTGTACGGCCAACAGAAAGAGTAAGCACCATACGGCCTTGAAGAATATTGTAAAACTTGAGCATTTCATATAGAGTATAGCAGCTACCATACAGTGTACGGACTTTTGAGAAAAGAGGTGGACAATATGACCCTTTGTGGCAGAAGAAAGCCTGTATACCGTACGGTTGGAGACCGTATATTACAAACACCAAATGGTAGCAAGGAAGGTTAAAATCAACACCATACGCCATACGGACAGACAGGGAGACATACCGTACAGCCAGCATGGTGAGTAAGAAATAGACCTCAAAAGAAGTCGTACGGCCAGCAAAGAGTAAGAGATACATCTCAGAAGGAAGTCGTAGCCAGTACGATCATCATAGACAACAACTAATTACATAATGTATGGCCTTACAGGTACTAGAATTTCGTACCGTCATTTCTATTTGTCTAGTAACGTATGGACTTGTGGGAAGGGGCAGTACAGAATAAAGACATTGTACAGAGGCATTGTTAGGTATTCCGGGAGGGTTCTAGCATGGGTAGACAATTGGTAATCTCAAAAACCCGTAAGTGTAGAGACAACAAACAACAAAGAACCGTATGACCGTATGGCAACAGGGAAGCAGGACGGGGAGTGAAAGTGATCATTGTATGGTGGAGGTGGAATACCGTACGGACTTGCACATCCAGAACGTACGAACTTAACAAAGTAAGCCAAGTCTATGCCATACGGCTACTAAGGAGATAAGAGCTGTATGGTAATGAGATTGAAGAAGGAAAATAAAGAGTAAGCATTGATAGGTACACATTGAAAGAGTACCTCTGTACAGACAGGTAGATCTACAAAGTATAACCCTACTATGCAGCATTGGTTAATTTGTCTCAACAATTTTGTAATTGCCATCCGAAGACTTTACTTTTGGGGGGATGATGTTGTCGATAAATTCTATATTGTAGCGGATGGGTAGAATTGTATCCGAAAGGGCAGGTGACGGTTGAGTCACCCTTTCGGGAAAGTATATGTACACCGTTCGAAAGGGACTACTGACCTCATCATAATCATTATTGTAAGCATTGTACTTGGGGTGCATATTGTGATATGAATAAAGTATTTGTTCTGTGTTATGTCTTGCAATAAGTATCTGTTTTCCCTATATGGTAAACACTATGAAACCCTAAAACAACCCTAAAGGTGAATTTTGAAGCATTCGCAACTCATTTTAGAACTTTGTTTGCACCTACAGCTACTTCTCATTTCGTCTCTAGTTTGCATTGCCATTGTGAAGCCATGTTTAGCATGTTCGAAGAGGATCGATCGAAGGGCGAGAGATAGCTTTCTCAAAGGAGTTTAAATCATTCATAAGGGATCAATCCCATTTTTGAGTATTTTGATGAATTTTTTTGAGTTTTTGACGAATTGATTCAAGTTTTTTTTTTCAATTTTTTTTTTAAAGATATAAAGAAGCAAGTTTGGATATCTATTTTAGTAGTTTTTTTCACTTCTTTCCACTTGTATGCATGTTCATAGTTGTTAGGACCTAATTAAAATTTATTTATTTTCTTACAGAATGCAAAAAAATCGGCAAGAATGGAGGCCAGTGGTAGTGCTAGTCAAAGTTCAGTGGGGGACCAAGGAGATTTGACCCCTTGTGAGTTTTTGAGTCAAAGTTCAAATTCAAAAAGAGGTCAAAGGGTCAGGGATTTGGTCTTGAATGAGAGTTGGTGGGTTCATATGGCATATGTATTAGATTTCACCGAGCCCATCATGACTATGCTCCACTTTTCTGATACAGATTGCTTGGGGGATGCGTATGATGGCATGGACACCATGGTTGAGAAGGTAAAACATTCTATACATGCACATGAGAGTGACCTTACACAAAGTTAAACTTTAAACAATCAAGTGAAAGCAGTCATCCACCATCGCTGGAATAAGATGACTACCCCATTGCACCTCCTTGCATATATGCCTTATCTCCTAGGTACTATAGTGAGGAGGTACTTAGTATGTCTGGTAGAGTTGCACCATTTGCAAATGAGGAAGTTGCTGAGGGGTGCCATAAAGCTCTTACAAGATTCTTCCCTCTGGAAGAGATGCATGAAAAAGTGAGGAAAGATTTTGGGTTGTTTGCTTTGGGGTTAAAGCATTCTCCATTTGCACTAAAGGACCAAAATAGAATCGGAGCTATCACATGGTGGTACATGTATGGTCAACCTTTGAAGCATCTTCAACCTCTTGCAATCAAGGTTCTATCATAAGTAAGATTTTAATTTTGTTTTGTTTTAAACTTTTAAAAAGATTTTAATTTTGTTTTGTTTTAAACTTTTAATATGTATGTTTACACTTGCATTCTAGACTTTAGTGTTTCACACATTCTTTAAAATTAATTTGCTTTTCATTTGTATGTTTTTTGTGACAACTATCTAGGTTGCTAGTTCTTCTACTACTGAAAGGAATTGGAGTACATACTCCTTTATCCATTCAGTGAAGTGCAACCAATTGGGCTCCAAGAAAGTTGAGGACTTGGTCTTTGCGTTGGACTAACCGCCAACATTCCCCTTTGGGATTCATGACATGGCTTAACTGCATCCCATGTTATATAAGTCTAGTGGTTGTATCAAGCATTAACAACGCAATCTTTTGGTGCAACGACAACCCTAGTTTGTAACAAGTGGTATCAAAGCTTGGTCACAGGTTCAAATCTCCTTGGATAACGCTGAGGGGGGGGGTTCTTGGACTAATCACCAATATTGCCCTTCGGGATTCGTGACATGGCTTAATTGCCTCCTATGTTTTATAAGTCTAGTGGTTGTATCGCGCATTAACATGTTGACCTTTTGGTGCAACGGCAACCCTAGTTTATAAAAAGTGGTATCATAGCTTTGTCATAGGTATGAATCTCCTCAAGTAATGCTAGGGAGGTTGGACTAACCGCCAAGGTTCCCCTTCGGGATTCGTGACATGGCTTAACCGCCTCCTATGTTCTATAAGTCCAGTGGTTGTATCGAGCATTGACAGGTTGATCTTTTGGTGCAACAACAACCCTAGTTTGTAACACTTTGTCCATAACAACTTGCGCCTTTTGTCATGTAAGAATGATCATTAGAAGGAAGGGGCAACAAAGCTTTGGGATGTAGCCCCTGAGTGTGCAGATTCCGATGCAACACTTCATGAGCTTACTACTATCGGAGATGGTGATGATGATAGTGTGGCACATGGTGCATCTGGCATATCTGGAACCATGTTTGGTTCAAATCATCTTTCAGCAATTGGAGATGATGATGAGAATGTGGATTTTCTTGTGAATCCTTACGATTTAGACTCAGATGCATATTAGTTGATTGAATCTTTAATCATTAACTAAATTTTTTTTTAGTTGAAATCGTGAATGTGACCTAATTTTGTCTATGAAACTAAACTCTAATGTTGGACAAGTACTTATTGATATATCATATGAATTTTGAAATATATTGAATTTTGATAAAGGGTGAAGTATCAGTCATACTATCAAATGATTTGTTTTTGTATATTTCTTGCATTTCTTTGCGCACACACACACACATATACATTTCCTCTTGCATTCACATCAAAAAAAAATCCTACATCCCATATCCAATTCTGGAATGCGCATCCGAATCAGTAACTTAGGCGAGAACCATAACCAATGCACAAAGAAAGAAGGCCAAACAAAGCAGCTACAGGCACATGATCACATTTATCAATATATAGTCACTGCAAAATGGCTAAATAAGAGAATGGGGAAGAAGCTTGAAGAGGAAATTGATCCAACTATGGAGTTCGCAGATTTTCAGAGACAAATAAGAATCCAAAAGAGGAGAAAAGAGCAAAGAACTTCTCAAAGATCACTGGGGATAAATCAAGGTCTCAAACATTGCATATGGTAAAATCTAGAACTAACAAGGCAAAGGGTGAAATCTCTCCAAAAGAGTACAATTTGATAGCCTATGATCTAGGGCTTGCCACTAGGGAGTAGGTAAATGAGGAGTTTGATGGATTTGTCTAGGCAATGAAGGAGCAATTGAAGAAAGCGGAAGATAAGGATAGCAGGCTGAAAAGTGAGAACAAAGCATTGTCGAGATACCTGCAACAATACATCCAATAATGTAGGAAGACAAGGTAATTATTCCACCCACGACTCTTCTAAATGAAATAAGTTGTTTGAGAGATCATTTGTCATTTCTTATGAAGAAATGAGAAAGATTGTCCAAGGCACTAAGGAACAAGTGAACAATGTCAGTACAGTCGAATCTGAGTTTGTCAAAAATCTGGTCCAAATGTACGAACGAACTGCGTCTGATCTTGGCAAAATTCACAATGTGCATCAGGCTTGGTATGACGCTCATATCTATCAAGACCAAGCCATTTCACAACTAGGAAAGCTAATGGTGATTTCATGATGGAATTATAATGGAGAAAGAATCATATGACTTCCAATGGTTTTGTGAGTTCTTTGAGAGATCAAATGAGGGCTCAACTTGACTAAGGAGAGCAGTCCGATTTATTTACAAAAGTATCTCTAACGCAGTCACGGCTTTGTTTTCAGAAAGGGTGCTAAGAGAAGAGATGATAATTGAATATCTGAAGGGCTTAGCAGAAGGATTCTTTTCCAAAAAGAATTTTTCAGCAAAGGATCTGGATTATTTCATCATTCTCAAATATCATAGTCAAAGTACAAGAAGTAGCACCAAAATGGGAAATGAAGCTGGCCAAATGTGAGTAGGATATAGCAATCATGGAGTTCAAGCAAGAGAATGTGCAAAATGTCTCCCCAGATTAAATCAAGATAGTCCTATCTCAGTTCACTGCATTCAATGAAGGGAATCCTTCAATGGCTAGTTCGGGGTGAGAGGGCATTTAATGCGTACTAGGCATTCATTTCACCCCACTCTCCTATTGAGTAAACTTACATTACGGCCATTTATTACGCAACCTTATTGGGCATGTGCATTTCTATTGGTCCATATAAAACCACTCATTAATTGTAGATCCTCTCCTCTTTCCAGAACCCTATTTAAGGCTAAGATGACAAAATCTAGGTTTGTTGTTTTGTTTAAATCTTGGCAACCCATTGTAATCCGACATCCATTTAAAGGGTTCACTTATCCTTTGTAAAGGAGGAAATTTTGAGATTGTTACTAAGAGCTACAAAGACAATACAGTTTTCATTGTTGGTTTCATGGCAATTAATTGAAGTGTTTTGGTGCTTGCATGGTTTCATTGTTCCCTCATTTAGAGTACAATTGTTTCTCAAGTGCTTGGATGAAAGTGGTTAAAAGTATTGTTATAGTGGAATCATCTTGCTCATACCTTTTGTTCTTTGGTGATTCCAAAGCACAGTGTAAGGTTAGTTTTGAGCATTTAGTGGATGTTTACTTCTATCTTTGACACACACTGTTCATTATGATGGTGTACATTGGGATATGAAAACTCCTTGCACAACCCTTGAGGATTGCACTAGATTTGTGTTGCTGTTCAATTTGGTGAAGCAAAGTTTGGTAGATTTCATCATAACTATATTCATTTTTCAAATTCTTGGGATTAGATTAGAACTCCAAAAACATTTATCCTATTTACTTTAGGGCCCATTTGGTAACTGGAATTAGAATTCTAAAAAAATTCTAGTCCATTGTTTGGTTCCACACAATCGGAATTGGAATTGGGAAAAAGTATAATCTGGTATCCCCATTGACCCCCAAAACAAGAATTCCAAATTCTTTAAAATACTTCTTATTTGGAATTCCCATTTTAATTCCCAATTTTTGAAAATGAGGATTTCAACTAAAGATTCATCTGGAATGGAAAATGATCTAAAATCAGCAACGAGACTTGAAAATGGTGAAGGTGAGGTTGAAATATTCGCTCAGAGTTGTTCAAATAGCTTTATTGAAATTGAAGTGGGGGACATTTGTGGAAGACGAAGAAGAAGTGAGAACGAGATTTGGCGAGAAATGGGAAACTCCGGGGTGTGATGAGTGGGGTTTGATTGGAGTCATTCTGTGAGGGTAAGCGACTCTGAAGTAGAAGCGGAGGTGAACATTTTTACTGCAAAAGGTGTCTGCAGGAGCTTCTATTCACTTTACATTGTTTCTGACATTAATTCAAGCACTACATAGTCTGGGTTTCCAGTTCAAGAAGGAGAATTTGATGAACAGGGAAATCTTATTTCATTATTTTTAAATGTATTTAGATTTTGAAGATGTGATCTTGTGTTCAGGGTTGTGGGAGAAGATGGTGACAGTGTGGAGGCTTTAAAATTTTAAATATATGGAGTCCATTCACACATTTTTCGCATTTTATGTGCAAGAGATGAATTTTCTTCACTGCCTCTACTGATGGCACCGTTCGTGTGTGGAGTGGTGGTCATCAAAGGGGACATGATAGACATTGGCATGAAAAAATTATAGGTCTCTTTATTGATTCAATGGTGGATATAGAATGTTAGATTTTTTTGGTTTGAACCAAACAACCTGGGAATACCAAATTCAAGATTCCAATTTTTTTTTTATTTGTACCAGACAATCCCAAACAAAATTCCCAAAACCATAACCTAGATTTCAAGTTCTAGATTCAGAAATCTTGGATTCCAAATGCCAATTCTCAAATCATATTCCATCAACCAAACGATTATGCATATTTCGTGAAAACCCCTGAAAAAGCACTTCCATTGCAATATCATTTGATTAGCTCCCATAAATAGTATTGACTGAATCATCCTAAGAACAACAACATAAGACCCCCCTAGATACCTACATATCACATCAACTATTGAGCTTATCCAAAGTCAAGAATTGACATAACCTAGGAGTCAATTGTATGATCTTTCACAATCTTACAATACACATGATTTTGCTCAAGAGAGGATAAGATGGTATTTTATTCTAGGTTGATGCAGTCATAAAACACCCCATCAACACATCCTACCTAGGAAGAATTTTCCAGGTTTGTGTTTGGGTTCTCTTATAGCAGTTGTCTGATGCTAGAGATACTGAATTCCCCAAGGCCCCCACAACCCCAAACAAACTACTTTAAAAAGAGAGCTGGTATGTTAAATTTAACTACCCTAGTGACCAAAAGGCCAAATTATTTAACCACATATGTTTATTTGCTTAATCAACTCAACTAGGTCAGCAACAGGCAGGTTGGCCAAAAGGGGCCCGTTTATTTATTTTTAATTATTTATTTGCTAAAACAACTCAACTAGATTGGCCACAAAAAATGATATTTTTAAACTTTCAATAACTTTGTTTATTATAACTTTATGATTAGTCTAGGGTCAACATGATTGGAAAATAGGGTCGATATGATCCCTCTCTCCATATCCCTAGGAAATTCCTAATTTTCAACGGATATTTCAAGGAGATATACAGACAAGGAAACTTCATCTAAAGTCTCCAAGTCCTAGTGATGTCACCATATGTGTCCTAACGTAGGGAACCATTTCTAAAATGTAAAACATGTAACAAGAATCAAGGTATAAGTCTCCAAGCAATTATAACCTATCATTCAAAATTAATAGAAATAGTTCAATCTAAGATGTTTCTCAACTTAGTTACTAAGATATATCTAGTACCAACGTCTTTATGTACAAGCAATAACAAGCAAAAACAATAATTTTAGGGAACCTTTGAGGTCCTTATGTATGGCTTCCAAGTCCTCTAGAGCTTCCACTTCTATGTTGTGGCAAAGTGAAGCTTCTCTCCCATGGCAATAAGGTAGGTGTAAGGATCCTCTACTTTCGAGATTGGTGCCTAGAATAGGTGTTATGGTAGATCAGTGGTTTCATTAATGTCTAACATACTCCTAGTAGAGAAGTTTGGCAAACCAGAATAGAGAGGAATGAGAATGTTTAGCCTCAACAACTGAACAAGAGCATTGATGATGGAAGAAAGGAAAACTATAAAAATGAGAGGGTCATTTGGAATCCAACTAACGACACGCTTGTAGCTGATAGACACACACTTTGTTTAGAAGAGAAATCAAAGGAAGCAGTAGAAAATGAGAAATTTTTCACTGACGTGAACCTGAATGGGAGATTTAAAGGTTTTTGGTCAAGTCATGATGAGCTAAACAAATGGATTTCAGAGTTTTGGCACCCCATTTTGGATACAGATGTTCAAGTATATCCATATGCCTGAGGGTTTTTTGAGTTAACTTTCAAGAATGTGCAGGATAGGAATAAAATCATGGGTGATTATCAGTGGAATTGGGAGGACAAGCACATGCTTCTGTTGAAACCTTGGTACCCGACCTTCACCCTCCTTTTGAATTTTCTGATTTGAATCTCTAGAAGCAGTTAGAAGTCATTGGGCATTTTATTGGGGGTAGATGAGGGTTCTATGCAATTTTTTTCACACTAGCTATGTGTGCATACTGATTGAAATGGACACAATGGAATATCTTCCTTTGGTTGTGCTGAAAACTGCAAACGGAAATTGGTTGCACCTTTTAGATTATGAAGGGATCCTTTCAGATGGCGCAGGTGATTTTCAAACATGACATATAGCTAATAAATGAGCTAAACTGAAATTGGTCAAACAAGCATGGAAGGAGGTGTCACCGACTCACCACAACATTACTCGGTGGAAAATGATAGTCAGGGAGATACCCCAAAAGAAAGCCAAAAAGAAAAGAGTAAGGAATCTGTTAAGGAGCTGAAAGAATGGGATCCCTCAACTTCAAAGGTTATGGAAAGGAAAATCTCATCTTACAAAGATAGTATTAATACTGATCTTTGTGCTGTCAGGAGAGATAAGGTTAGCAAAGGGGATCACATTGCTTGGATAAAGGGGTAAAACCTTCTAATCATTCTACCGAGAAGTGGGAAGAGACTGTAGAGATGGAGGAAGGAAGGAAAATGGTAAAAGGGAAAAAAAGGATAAAGGGTCCGAGAAGGAAGGTACTTTTGAAATGCTACTCCTGTCACAGGCTACAGGTGGAGCAAAGAGGAATGTATGATATATGGACCTGTTAATGGGTTTCAGCACTTGGTTGCATGAGATATCCAAGGAGGTGACTCCCTGTTTGTAGCCACTGCTACTCCAGACCAGGTTCAAAAACCTAATCTTAATAAAATGGGTGCAGAACCCTTCGTTTTCTTTTACCGATCAAAAAAATTATAACTCAATACTAAAACACAAACAAAAATATATCTCAAATCTGGTGGTTAAGTTCAAGAGATCATGAAGAAGAGATAATGTCCAGATTTAACAGCATTTGATGTACAATTTCCAGGTTTGACTTGATAATGCTAGAGCCATGTAACACAAATTAGCTTATGACCTATGTAACATAAAATTTGGCTTGATTAAAGCATCTGACTACATGTTACCTGCACTTTGAAATGTATCACGTCTTCAGTTTGAACAGACTTATCAATTTCTATCTACTAAGGCATCTCTAGTTTAACCTACATATCTAGAAGAAAACCTTTTGAATTCAATTTCAACAGAACTCATTATTTGGTGATGAAATTCAAGAGATGATAGCCAGGCACACAGTAAACGTTTATGAATGAGCACAATTCCAAGCACATGTTCATTTAGAGCCATTTTAAGGATGTTTTTAGTGAACACCATTAGTGCAATCATGATTGAAGCATAAGGGCTGAGTTAGAAATTGTGGATAAACTTTTACACTGAAGGAGCTGAAAAGCAATCTAGGAAGAGTAGCATTCAAGGAATCAAAATTACTTTTTAGAAAATGCAAATTAAAATGATAAATTAGTAAATACAAATGGATCAAGGCTAGAAGTGACACATTCAAACACTGGAACTTGAAACACAATTGTTAAATCCAAGAGATCATCAAATTTTTGTATTGCCCACTAAGGGTTCCGAACCCCATCTTATGAGGCCATTAAATTTTACTAAATGTGTTAGTTTTTCTATAAAATCATTTTAGTTACAAGCTGAAAATACTAAAAAATGTACCAAACTACTATCTGGTTATTTAAAAAAATTATACTTTCATAAAACTATTGAATTTTCCAATTATGAATAGTCAAGCTCATGTTACTCAAGCATCTGTATTTCCACCTATCTATAAGTCAACCTAAATAAAAATAAAACATGAAAGAAAATGTGGAGGTTGAAAGCATAAATACAGGACATGGTGAGAAGAAGCAATGCCTGGATTTTGACGAAGCAATTTACAGCATAAGTCAATACAATTTGGGCTCAAGCTTCCTACTTCTGGTGGAAATGATAATTCCTTCGATTTCAATATGTTGTGCTTCAGCTGACAACCAAGGACAGCAGAAACATTTGTAAGTCAGCAGCAAGAAAATAAGTCCTATATGGCATAACCAAAAATTATTCTAGAGAAAAACATTTTCTTTGCCAGACCTGTAAATGATTAGTCCCAGAAAATGGTGTCCTTCCTGTTACAAGCTGAAAAAGAATAGTGCCAACACTCCAAAGATCTGCCTGAAGATGACAATAAATTTTCCTCTTAAATTACCGAAAGGGGAAACAAATGTTATACTTTTACTAAAATTAAAGAGAACCATCACCTTTGCATCATACTTTTGCTCTAGCATGATTTCTGGGGCCATGTACAGAGGTGAGCCACACATAGTTTCCGCTAATCCTTGAGGTTGCAATGGCCTGCCATTGTAAATTGATAATATATCATTAAATTCAAAGAGAGTGGATCCAAAGTTGTGATGGCAGAATTGAGACCCATTTTCCAAAATAGATTCCCCTCTTACTCTGCAACATTCAACACAATTACTGAAAGCTTCTGAATATTTAATTACTTTAGCATTTAATGTTTAATTTACTTAGCAGCTTCTGCGGTGATCCAAGAATAACATAGAGATCATAAATCTAGATATAGCTATACCCTGAAGTTCAATTTTACAACATAGAGGTGTAGACAGTAACAATTAACTTATTTTGCTTTGTCATAACCATGTGTCAAATAATTCAGTCTGTGGGTACCCATTTGGAGTTAGTTGTCAAAAGTTACCAATACTGTTCCACTTGGCAACTGTCGAGTACTTTGAGTATGGCTCTAGTACTTGAGGAAAATAGTCTAATCCATGTCTGATCATCCCAAGACAACTTCAAAAATCTGTGTAAAAAATCCTACGAATAAAGACATATTTGTTACTCATTTTGGTATGCACTGTTATTTCTGTTATACCTTTTATGAATATTTTTATGGAGAAAAGTTAATGATATGTGAGGGAAAGTTTATGAGTATAATTCTTTTAAGGATTTGAAATTTTATTTCCTTTTGGAGAAAGAGTTATATGTGAGAGTTTACAGGGCTGAGAGAGAAACTTATTTTTGTGGAATTGATTCTTCTTCAACCATGGAGGTTTGTGAAATTGGAGCGAGTCTGAATGATGCATACCAAGTTGGATTTATTTCCTCTTTGTTCCTACTTCTATTGAATCTCCGTAGGACTTCAGGTATGGATTGAACTTATTAATTGCATTATTTATCTGATTAAATAAAGATCTATTTATATGTTCTCTTGATGTTCTATAATTGTATATTTAATTCCTACAGTTATTTAGATGTTTTGAGTTTCTATTTGTGAAAATTGCTATGTATTTTTCTATGGTAGTTAGCCACTAGTTTTCAGAGATATAATATTTCTGTTAGAGGGTTGTCGGTAACTCGAGTGATGGAATATTGTATTGTGATATCTTTCATGTGTTCTTATCCATGATTCTTGAGCATGCGACATGTTTCTATTATATGCTTTGGAATTATATGTGCTTGATTTGGGTTTTTTTTGTTGAAATAACTAAAGATCGTTTCTACAAATGTACTTTCATTGCCATTTTAATTGGTGATTTCCAAATGTAGATTTGGATCTCATATATGTAGATAGATAGATAGATAAAAATTTAACGTCCACGAGGCTAAAAATAGCCTATGGGACAGCAAGACAACTCAAGCAGACTTAAGTAACAATGTTCGTTGCTTGTGTAGGATGATGATGAGTCCACCCAATTGCTCAATGTACTCTTCGTTGAATAGGTTATGCCAAGAACTGTCACATATAGCGTCCGCAAATTTATCTCTACTACTCTTGTAGGCTTCACATTCTAAAATAAAGTGCTGTTCAGTTTCCAATTTTCCAAAATTGCAGAATCTGCAAATTCTTTCTTCCCAAGCCTCCTTTGGCCTCTTCCAACGTCCGGTCTCACAACGAAGTTGGTGAGAGTTGGTTCACAGCTGAGCAATAAGAATTTTAGCCCTCCAAGAAATGTTGGCTCCTATGTATGCTTTTTGGAGTTGATCACAAGCGGGGTTGAACTCATTTATATAATATAATTTCTTCCTTCGGATCTCGCTTCTCCAATTTCTCTTGTAGAATTTCTCCATGACAAAGACCTTTATTTCTTTATTATTTGTGGGGCACATATTGAATTGAATATTCCATTTACTCATCCATTTGATGTTTTGTTGCGTCCATGTCCTTTTTCGCTGACATAGTGTGTCACTAAAGACCACTTTAGGCCATCTATCCTCTTCCATTTTTCCGATTCTTTTTAGATAACTTAGAAGGCGAACCATACCAAGTGCCTCAATAGGAGCAGCCCCCATTTCACTTAGCATGATATCATATGGAACAGTGCTTTTGATTTTAAACTTGCTTGTGATCAAGCACTTTTGGATTCCTTCGATTTGTTTCAATTGTGCTATAGTAGTGTTGCTGGCCCATAATTCACACCCGTAAAGAACAACTGGCAGCACTGAATTGAATATTCCATTTACTCATCCATTTGATGTTTTGTTGCATCCATGTCCTTTTTCGCTGACATAGTGTGTCACTAAAGACCACTTTAGGCCATCTATCCTCTTCCATTTTTTCGATTCTTTTTAGATAACTTAGAAGGCGAACCATAGCAAGTGCCTCAATAGGAGCAGCCCCCATTTCACTTAGCATGATATCATATGGAACAGTGCTTTTGATTTTAAACTTGCTTGTGATCAAGCACTTTTGGATTCCTTCGATTTGTTTCCATTGTGCTATAGTAGTGTTGCTGGCCCATAATTCACACCCGTAAAGAACAACTGGCAGCACAAGAAGACCGAACAAGGTTTGAATAGTTTTCCAATCCCACAAATCTGCTTCACGGCACCTATTCTAAAGAGCATAAAAAGCCTTCCACCCACCTAATATCCTTTTATACCTGCAGCTAGACCAGCTTAGTTTTTTGTTGAAATCGATGCCAAGGTATTTATACTCCGCAACTTCTTCAAGAACACTTCCATTGTAATAAAATTCATGTTGGTGTTGTTTTTTATTATTAGAGAAAATCATAACCTTAGTCTTGCTGATATTGACCTGCATCCCCACCATTCCGCAAAAGCGCTCAAGAGAAGATAGATGATCTTGCAAACCAAGGGCAGATTTGGCAATTAAAATGAGATCGTCCGCATATAGGAGCAGCTTTATAACAAATTCACTTAGCTGAATGCCTTCACCCTTTTGCATGTTTAACCACTCTTCCAGTTTGTCAATATATAAACCAAACAAAGTAGGAGATAAAGGGCAGCCCTATTTGACCCCGATATCGCTCCTAAAACATTCTGAAATGCCATCTGAAGTTATGATTTTAATGTATAATATGAGAGGAGGAGACATGTCTCTATAGTTAATTACCATTTAGTTTATAAAAAACTATATGCATAACTCATCTTTAACATATATATAATATTAATATATTAACCATATATGTAATATAATATAATATTATTATATTATTATATAATAATATATAATGCATAATATATATAATATATATTATATTACATATATCATATATATATTATATAAAAAAATATATAATGCATAATATATAATATATATTATATTACATATATAATATATATTATATATATAAGAGGTGCACCCGATCTTAATACAAGGAGCCTGATAACATATTGAAGAATATGCCGATACAAATCGTGACTGCCGATAGACATGTTTATCTGTTGATAGTTGTCTTGCAAGTATATATTAATCCAAACACACACACACACACACACACACACACACACACACACACATGTATATATGTTTAATAATCAGCAATAACAATTTATTTGAAAAACATAAACACAGATTAGTATATCAGATAAGCATCATTTACTTCTACTGATGCTAAAACATTAACAATCCCTCTTTAGCAAGGGAGAAGTAATACACCATTAGAATTTCAGCATAGAATACCTGATTGCTTTATCTAATCTTCACACAATGAAGCAGTTATAAGTCAGATAACAAAAAATCATCATGTTATGAACACTATCATAATGTATATTATAATCTCTAATTATCTGAAACAATATCTAGAGTAATCACAATGAAAATGTTACCTATGATCTCTAATTGCCCGAAGCAATGACTAGAGATGTCCATGGTGATAACATAAAATTTCATGATCTCTAATTGCTCAAAGCAATGTCTAGAGATGTCCATGAAAATTTGTTACTCATGATCTCTACTTGCCCGAAGCAATGTTTAGAGATGTCCATGAAAATTTGTTACTCATGATCTCTAATTGCCCGAAGCAATGTCTAGAGATGTCCATGATAGTAACATGAGTTCGTTATCTATGATCTCTAATTGCCCAAAGCAATGTCTAGAGATGCCCATAGTAATAACATAAGATTTCATGATCTCTAATTGCTCGAAGCAATGTCTAGAGATGTCCATGAAAATTTGATGCTCATGATCTCTAATTGCTCGAGGCAATGTCCAGAGATGTCCATGAACATTAGGTACTCGTGATCTCTAATTGCTTGAGGCAATGTCTAGAGATGCCCATGGTAATAGGCCTATTATTTACAAGATCGTCACCTTTCACTACATATATGATGCTACTAAACAACAATAGAAGCATAAACTCACATGAATTGAAAATTTTTAATTCAATATTCAATATTACAAGTCATACCAAGTTTTTCTCTTTAGAACTTCTCCTCATAGAGAGACAATATCATCCACAAAGGATTGCATCTCAAAAATTTCTCCCTCTGAACATTGATCCTGGGAAGTCAGGTCCTCTTGTTACTTCCTCAGAAACTCTCTTTTCCCAAGGATGCCTATCAAACTCATCACTCCCTCATGATATACGTAGTAGGCCCATCAACATCATGCAGTCACCCAAATGGATTTCTAGACTACCTCTGATTATCAATCTTCTAAGCTCCAGCATAGCCTTTGAAGAAGTGTCATACTCCCTCTTAATGTAGAAGAATCTCATAATCTCAATCATCAAAGATACTTGCATCAAAAGCCACACTTTATCCATCTTGATCATCATGGTCTTTGTAACTACTATCATTAGATTTAGTTTGCACAATATTTGGTAGCATATTTGAAGTACCAACCTTCTTTTCCTGTAAGAATATCCTCAAACATAAAGGAAAAGATCAAAGCAAATGAACTTTTATAGTATGTATAGACTAACAAATAAATGAATAGATAAATGTAAAAGATACAAGTACTTATCTGCCCATGACAATCATGGAATATCTCCTTTTCTAAAGATGGTTCAAGTGGGAATGAAACATTGCCTATTATTCCCCCCAAATGTAAAGTCACCACTACTTCTTTCTAAGTTCCAACTTGCACTTTCCATCCATAGAAGCTCCAAACATTAAGCTTAATATTATAAGCAAACACGAACTTGTCCACGAGGGGTAGGCCCATTAAATCACATAGTTGCATGAAGTTATAGTCCTCTTGACTGTTACAATTTATTGATCACTAAAGATTCCACAACATAGTTTACTCCCTCCGAATCAAATGATCGATATCACTGACGGTTGATGAAACCATATCCTCTATTTGCTCCCTCTGATAAATGTGTCAGAATCCTTTTGAACATAAACCTTCTAAGCTTCTAAAATAATCTTCCCTTTAACAAAGTGTAAGACTTACTCTGAATCTGATATTAATCCTCCTTTTCCTACAAGAACATTCTCGGAGGAAAAGATCAAGGCAAATGCTTGTATAGAAAAATAAGCGAGATATTACAAAGATTAGATAAACAAAATACTCAAAGATAATAAATCCCAATATATATTTTAAACATGTTATTTGCTTATTCAAAATTTATTGAATATTTTATTTGATATATTC
Source organism: Cupressus sempervirens (assembly GCA_028749045.1). Classification (NCBI taxonomy): domain Eukaryota; kingdom Viridiplantae; phylum Streptophyta; class Pinopsida; order Cupressales; family Cupressaceae; genus Cupressus; species Cupressus sempervirens. The sequence continues at coordinate 812,048,648 of CM053790.1, read as the reverse complement.
ACACTATTCCTTTTGTAGTATAAATAATCAATTGAAATATAATATACTCACCTTTTATATGCATGTACCTTACTTACCGTAAGTGATGTGGCTTCCCCTTCAATGATAGGAACACAATCGACTATTAATAAAGAAAAGAAAGGAGCCTTTGGATCCATGCATTTTGCAAATCATACTTACTGTAGCAACCATCTTCAAGGGAATAACCTTAATGTTGAAAGCATTTGTTATAAGCTTATTGATTAATGTGCGAGCTTGTTATTATAAAATGTATGGATCCTTTTCCTGCAGGGTGTGAGACTAAATATCCCAAATGTTGTGTCACCAAACTTACACCCTTGCAACCATGTTCTAAAAGCGTCCCATGTAGTCCATAGTTCCCTCCGATCATCGAGTTTTCATTGCTTTGTCTTGCCCATTCGACATGGATATCTACACAAATCATAATAATATCCGCCTCTCCAGCTCGACGACTTGACTCTAGTTGGAAACTTTCGATCTACATTATTGCCAAGTCGAGATCCAATTCTGACTTGTATTGATTCTGCAATCCCTCTTATCATAGACTACAGTTTGCATCCACTTGCACGAAATATTGAGGATTACAAAAATGTTTCAGGGAGCGGATGTTGTCTGCTACTACACCTAAAAATATCCTATTCCATCCGACCAATATTTGTTGCCCTGTCAATACTTCTGTTCCACGAACAATGTTTATTGGTGGTTATACACTTATAAACTCAGTTTAATTTTTATCCACTCACTCCCCGTAAGTACAATACAAGTGGTCCATCGTTGTTAGACCATATTTCTCTGAGAATACCCTTTTGATCAAGGTAGATATGATTCATAACCTTTGTTGAAGTGTTGTATACATAAGTCCATGTTATGGTGGCCCCTCTATGTCCAACTGTACTTCTCACAGTGCAGAGTATGTAAAGAAGTGATCTTAAATTGTCCCTTAGTATTTGTATATATGTGTCTTTGCGTCTGTGCACTTCATACTGGACAAATACACTGTTGGCAGACGTTGACTGAAGTTCTCTACAACTGTCTTTGTTACTGCATGGAAACTTTTAACGGCATCGTTTCTTTTGTTTGAAATATATTGGAAACTTTTGATGAGTTGGCATATATTTCGTTCAAATATATATATATATATATATATATATATATATATATATATATTTATTCTCCATAGTCCACAACATGAATATGATTTGAATATTAACTTCCATCAAACTTTTAGAATCATTGTTGTATGTATATTGTGTTCCATTATAGTGACAGCGCATGGTTTGTTTGAACTTAGATATTTGGAAATATTAACTATCTTTCCTGCCACGTACTAATGGGTTAGTGATTGCCTTATTATCAGACTTCTTATATTCTCCAATGTCCTTTTTCCTTGAGAGATACTTAGTACTTATAAGTGCATAAACCATTGTCGATGAATCCTATCAATCCACGCAATGGTGCCAACTGTCCCTCTATACAAAGTTATGGCCTCAAGAATATATCATTCCTTAGTTTACGATCTCGACTAAGGTGTTGTCCTCTCTGATTCTTGCGACAATCCGCCTAAATATTGATACGATTATTCTTCAAATATTTTTGTCACTCTTCCATAGTCTGAGCAGTAGCACTCCTCTATTCCCATCACTACTTTAATAATGGATCCCTGCAGCTTGGACATTTGTTTTGATCCACTTCTAAAGATATGTATTTCTATAGAATCTCTTGTTTTCTTCCATTTGCAACCTGGCTCTCATACCATGTTGAAATAACTTAAGATCGATTCTGCAAATGTACTTTCATTGCCATTTTAATTGATGATTTCCAAATGCAGATTTGGATCTCATATATGTATAATATGAGAGAAGACATGTCTCTTTAAGAGACATGAAGAGACATGCCTATAGTTAATCACCATTTAGTTTAAAAATAACTATATGCATAACTCATCTTTAACATATATATAATATTAATATATTAACCATATATGTAATATAATATAATATTATTATATTATTATATAATAATATATAATGCATAATATATATAATACATATTCTATTACATATATCATATATATTATATATATAATATATAATGCATAATATATAATATATATTGTATTACATATATAATATATATATATTATATATATAAGAAGTGTGCCCGACCTTAATACAAGGAGCCCGATAACATATTCAATAATATGCCAATACAAATCGTGACTGCCGATAGAGATATTTATCTATCGATAGTTGTCTTGCTAGTATATATTAATCCAAGCACACAAACACACACACTAATAATCAGCAATAACATTTTATTTGAAAAACATAAACACAGATTAGTATATCAGATAAGCATCATTTACTTCTACTGATGTTAAAACATTAACATTTTTTACTAGTTTGACCTCCTACTTGAGTTTTCATGCTCCATGTTACGGACCACCGCTTATTCCTTTGTTTGATGCATCACTTCCTACATTCTATGAGCAGATTCATCTCCTCCAATGCCATTGGGAATTCCTTTGGGAGTAGAACTTATTACAATAATAGATAGTTTCTATTATCTTTGTTTAGTTTCTACTGGTTATCTATTGTAATCTTTTGTAAATATTAGAATGTTTATAATATTTAGTTTTCTATTTCTAGAATAGAATGTTTCTATTCTTTACGATTGTTTCTTAAGGAACCATCGTTAAGTCTTTTATATAAATTGATCTCTTGATCACTGTTAATAACAAGCAAATATTTTCCAATTACTTTGTGATATGGTATCAAAACCATCACTCTAAATTTTTTTGAAAATAATTTTAAATTCTTGGTTGAAATTATCTACCTTTTATTTTCAAAATTATTTACATTCATATTTGCTTCCAACTCTCTCTATAATCTAACTACGGTTTCCATTTTGAGAGATCTGAATCTATTGATTTCTACTTTGGTTCTGCAGCCCTTTTTTGTCTAGATCCATCTGTTTTTTCTGCACATTTCTGCCATTTTTTGTGGTCTTTCTTGCAAAAGGGTCATTTTTGTTCAAAACCCTAACTTTTAGGTTCAAAAAAATTTTCTAATTCCAAATTCTTGGTGGATTTTTCGAAAGATCAATTGGGTTGTCATTGAATTTTTTTGGATGCCTTGATTTTTGAACCAACGGATCCAAAAACTGACAAAATAGTATTTTTGGGTTTTTCGAGCCCACTTCTAGGTCACCCTTCAAATTTTTTAGGTCTCTACTTTTGAGCGTTGCATGTACTGCATGTTGTTTGCATGTGTTGATTTACCATGCAAAGTCTCGTGTTTTGCCTTCCTTAAAAATTTTAGTGGGTTTTCATAATTTTTTCTTCAAAAAATAATTTCTAATGGGTTTTCATATTTTTTCCCTAAAAAAAAATTCTTATGGGTTTCTCTAAATTTTCCCTTAAAACTCTAATTCTGTAATTCGCAAAGTTATGTGAAATTCCTTTGTGGGTTTGTAATTTTTTCCTCAAAAATTATTTGTTGGGTTTTACCGGTCTTCCTAAAAAAACGAAACTTTGTATTGTCAGGTTTTGATTGTTTTTATACCTCAAAAATCATGTTGGGTTTTGATTGAATTTTCACCTCAAAAATCATGTGGGGTTTTGATTGATTTTTCACCTGAAAAATCATGTTGGGTTTTTTCGATTTTCTCCTAAAAATTATGGTTTTTTGTAGTTTGTTTTGGAGCATTATGCTCATTTGCAAAGCTTTGGAGCATTATCCAAAGTACCATCAATAGTCTTCACTACAACCATCCTCTACTCCAGATTCAGAAGGCTCCTAGAAAAAGAACATTCAATGCAACTATTGCCACAAGTATGGATATATGAAGGTTGAATGTCAGAAGTGCCTAGCTGACCTCTCTAAGCAATTTGGTTTGCAACCCAAAGCAAACAGTGCAGAGCCCCTTGAGCAAACATAATCTGTCTTTTACGCTTTTTGATAGCTTCGTGCTCTAGATAAAATAACCATTAAGGGAGGGTATTACAATAACAAATAGTTTCTATTATCTATGTTTAGTTTCTAATGGTTATCTATTGTAATCTTCTGTAAATATTGGAATGTTTCTAATATTTAATTTTATGTTTCTAGAATAGACTGTTTCTATTCTTTACAATTGTTTCTTAAGGAACCATCGTTAAGTCTCTTGTATAAATTGATCTCTTGATCACTGTTAATAACAAAAAAATATTTTCCAATTACTTCGTAATAGAACTTACATACCTTCTTCCATTGCCCATGTCTATCGAAGGCTTTACCACACTAAACCCAAGTCCTCAAGCCAAGTAGAATGCAATGCAAATGTGAATTTACTGGGAAGACCGAATAGTTTATATCATACTCCATTTGTATTTCTAATAATCCTGGCGTGGGAATATCCTTTTCATAACCATGTAGGATGCGGGTTGATATTTGCCCCTTTTAAATCATGATTGTATTATGTTTTAATATATTTTCTGGTCCTTATGTCTCTCCTCCATGCTCAATAACTTATGTTTCCCTACTCGTTATTGAGCACTCCACCTTTTATTTGCCTGATTGTCTTACAAACTCCCTCATCTTCAATGATATTGGCAGACTTATACGTAACCTGACTCCCGCTCAATCAATCAAGCTACAAATCACACACTTTGAGCATAGAAACCTTTTAATAAATCACTTCTTATTTGAAGCCTCGGTACTGCGATTAATAATCCTTATTGGCACCTGTATTCCACTTTTCTTTCACTCGATTCAAACATATAAATGTACTCTTTTTGTTGACAATAGAAGGAGACAACCAACCAGATCCAAGTATTCTCTAAGTGGTAGACAAGATCGAAAGTTCTGCAATAAAGTTCGATATAATCTATACATTCTGTGTATTTGCAGATTAGAATTTATGGAAAATTTCATCCCTCGAGCCCAATAGTAGATACCAATAAACATTGCTCTCAGTAATAGATACTTATTTTCGGAGTAGAAGAGTAGATTATAATTTTTTAATCATAAATATTGAAAGTGGCAAAAATAATGACTACATTGGCGTTCCTCTCATACTACACAACTCCTCTTTTACTCTCGGTTGATTATAACACTAAACGAAAAATTTGATCACCATTGTGCCCTCATATATGCTCCCTTATGTGCAGAGATCTTGATTTGCATTGAGTGCATAGAATTATTAACTTCTTTTCTATTTTATTTGCAATCTGACTCTGATACCAGGTTAGTTTTTCGAGGATCGTTGCAAATATACTAAGCACTGCCATAATGTTTGGTATGTATTTTCCAAATGGCAGCGACCTCTTAATTTAAATTGAGAATAAGACAATGAAGAGACATGTCCCATGAATGGGACATGTCTATTCATTAATTAGATAATTAATATAATAAACATATAATCATTGTTATGTATGATATTAATTTTTTTCATATAGCAATAAATTATGTATATATAATTTATATCTCATATATAATTATATATAGGTTTATCCAACAGAAGCTACCAAACATCAACAATTACTGCAAGTATTAGTCCTATTAGATAGAATAAATGTTAGACATAGTTTAGTTAGTAGAAATAATACTTTATGTTATGATTAGTAATGGCAATGTAATTACAATTGATTCTCGGATAGAACTTGTAGCAACTGACTATTTGTATGCTCAACCAACTATCAGAGTGCTTTGTATATGTAAACTAGCACCGAGAATATGTTACTGTTTTTGGATACGACATTATACAAAACAAAAGTGTATCACTCTACCAATGTTATATGTATTGTTTTTGTGCACTATTATGTTATTTATGCTCTTGTATGAATCTTTCTATTAACTTTCTGTGCAAAACAAATCACCCTGTAGAAAGTAAACAATAAACGTTCATGTTGTTAGTTTTTTAAAAGTCGGGTGCAATTTTAAAAAGGGTTAGTGTCGAACTATAAAGTCTTGAAAGACGGCCATATAAATGGATGACCGAGGAAGGAATTGAATATAACCAAGAAAGAAAGGACTCTGTAATGTTGGTTTTTTGGGTTGCAAATGTACTAAGTACTACCTATGTGGTATGTGTTTTCCAACTGCAGCCTACCCTTATTTAAAAGATTATTTTTATAAGAGTGAGAGATTAAACATGTCTGTTCATTATATATATATATATATATATATATATATATATATATATATGTAATTTATCCGAATAAAGCTACAAAACATCAACACTCCATTTTAGCTAGGGAGGATAAACACATGACCATATATTACCTCAATGTATTATAAGAATATCTTTGATCAGAAAATATTCAACATTTTGATATCACATTTGATAACATGAGTATTGGTCTCCCAGAATATCAACATATGATATTCACCAATTACTCAAATAAGATTTGATATCACACACACACATATATATATTGATGTAATTTATCCGACTGAAGCTACAAAACATCAACACTCCATCTTAGCTAGGGAGGATAAACACATGAGCATATATTACCTCAATGTATTATAAGAATATCTTTGATTAGAAGATATTCAACATTTTGATATCACATTTGATATCATGAGTATTAGTCTCCCAGAATATCAACATATGATAATCACCAATTACTCAAATAAGGTTTGATATCACACACACACACACACACACATTGATGTAATTTATCCGAGTAAAGCTACAAAACATCAACACTCCATCTTAGCTAGGAAGGATAAACACATGACCATATATTACCTCGATGTATTATAAGAATATCTTTGATCAAAAGATATTCAACATTTTGATATCACATTTGATATCATGAGTATTGGTCTCCCAGAATATCAACATATGATATTCACCAATTACTCAAATAAGGTTTGATATCACTCACACACACACACACACACACATTGATGTAATTTATCCGAGTAAAGCTACAAAACATCAATACATTCACCAATTACTCAAATAAGGTTTGATATCACATCTGATATCATGAGTATTGGTCTCCCAAAATATTCACCGAGTACTGTGAGTAATGGTCTCCCAAAACATCAAGTTGTGTGATATTCACCAAGCACTTTGTGTAATGGCCCTCCAGAACATCAACTTGCATAACATTCACCATGTACTCAAAAAATGTTTATAAGATATGTGCACACGCATTCTCGTAATACTTACCATATAAACATCCACCATGCAAAGTATAATCTATCATAATCTACATAGACATCATAAGATATCCATCACAATAAAAAATTAAGTTATTGTAAGATCATCACCTTTCAATAACTTCTACAAATACAAGTGACATCATTTGGAATTTGTCACTTCTTCATGATACAAACTGAGGGTAGGTCCATTAAAATCACATAGTCACGAGATATATTCATGAATCACAATCCTCTTGACTGCTACAATTTATTGATCACTGGAGAATCCATCTCAATTGTATTACAAGCTAGAGTTGTCGTTGCACCAAAAGATCAACCTGTTAATGCCCGATACAACCCACTAGACTTATAGAACACACAGGAGGTGGTTAAGTCATGTCATGAATCCCAAAGGGGAAGGCTGGCAGTTAGTCCAACAATTCCCCCCTTAGCATTACCCGAGGGAATTCGAACTTGTGACTAAGCTCTATTACCACTTGTTACAAGCTAGAGTTGTCGTTGCACCAAAAGATCGACCTGTTAATGCCCGATACAACCCACTAGACTTATAGAAAACACAGGAGGTGGTTAAGCCATGTCATGAATCCTAAAGGGAAAGGTTGGCGGTTAGTCCAACAAACTGTGTTTACTCCCTCTAAATCAATATGATCAAAGATCAACAATGGTTGACTGAATCATATCCTCTATTTGCTCCTTCAAATGGATGTGTCAGATTTCCTCTAAAAATCAATCTTATAAGACCCTTTAACTTTGAAGAAGTGTCAAACTCCCTCTAAATATCAATCTCTCCCTCTTCCTACAATAGCATTCTCAGAGGAAAAGATCAAGGCACATAACTCTTATTAAGAGAGAGAGACTACAATAATAAATAGTTTGCATAATGATATAAGATGATTTCAATAACATAAATAAGATATTCAATATTTTAATCTATCTCCTATTTATTATTTTCTCATTAATTAATATATTTTCTTGATGCTTTCTCAACATACCACTATTCATTAAAACTATATTTTACTTAATATAATGTTTGTTACCACCTATACTTTTAGTTATACTATCTCGTATAATATAACTACAAAAATAAACATTAATAATGATACATACTTAGCGGATTGGAGCCTGATGTCTCTTTGTCCCCTTACATATTAATAATGAAAGGAATTCAAACAATGGAAAGAAAATCATATTACACCATATATACTTACCTTAGAGTGATCAAAACTCAACATTGTCAACTCCCCCCGAAATTTCTCACACGCTATGTGTCCACTGTCATTGTCTTTCCAATGGCTTCGATATCAATGATTTCTTCCTTTGGTGTTGTTATCCACTTAAATACTTTACACAGTGGCATGGAATATTTCAATCTTTTATTAACTCTTGTTAAGATCATTTTCGCCTGGATAGGTGAGATTGGTCTGTCCTCAATATACAATCCTCTACTTGGAGACCAAGGAGAGTGTTTATATAATATACCCTAAAAATTGAAGTAAGATCAATTTTCAAAAGAGAATCATACCCTTTGTATCCAAAACATATATGGAATCTCTAATACTTAATCCGCTTTTCTCTTCTACTTGCCTTTGTCTACCTCTAACATGGATCTTCTCAAGCATCTAGCAAAGAGCCCTAACTAGAATCTTTTGCAAATAATCGCTCAATTGAGCCTAAACTCTTTAGATTGTCGAAGGCAAGAAATGAAGCCTCATACATCGTTATCAAACAATTGTTCGTATCCAAGCATTACGTAACCTAACGAAGCTAGTGATACCTCGATTTTGATGTTCTTGGCAAAATACATATCGTCTCAGTAGAAGTGATGATAATCGTTGTATTTGAATGTGACTGCATCCAACAAACACAAGGAAATATATATAGTATCTCTAAGATGATATTGTCCTCTTACGAAACTAATCTTTCACCAACTATGCAGAATCACTTCCCATACATGATGACCCCGTAGCAATCATTTTAACTTATTCCATTGTTGTTGGTTGAGGATGTTCAACTACTAACTTCAATCCATCAAAATTTACAAACATCAGCGGCACAAATGTTACATTGGAGGGATCCTCGATCTCAATGAGTGCCTTGCAGTGTCGATTATTGCCCAAATTCAAAAATGATCCTTAATTTTAAATAATTTTGAGATCTGAACGATTTTAAGCAACCAATCTCAGAATTGAAGGCAACAAAACAACTTGCAAAGCGGCATCATGTTTTTTTGTAAACTACTATTACGTCATTTCATGCACCCTTGGTTGTTATCTATGAGGCAGCTGGGAGTCAAACCTGAAACTTTCAAAGCTGCAGGCACAAATTAATACGCCTTTCAATCTGACAAAAAAAGCTTGCTGCTTCCTACTCGCTGCTCGCAGGTCACGAATCTAGCTTTCAGCCCAAACCTCAGTCCTGGTCCAAGGCTTACTCTTGCAGTCATCACCTCCAACAGATCAACAGGCATCTTTTGCATGGCGGCATAGTGTTCTAATTATTCCCAGTAAACAACCCACTTTGATACCATGTTGGTTTTCCAGGATCGCTGCAAATGTACTAAGCACTGCCTATGTGGTATGTGTTTTCCACGTGCAGCCTCCCCTTATATTTATATGAGAGTGAGAGAATAGACATGTCCCTTCATGGGACATGTCTATTCATTATCATAATTAAACTCATATATATACATATCTTGATGTAATTCGTATTACTGAGATACATTTAATATAGTACTTTTGGAAGTTAGAAAGGATGGTAAGTTTGAAAAGTGGAATAAAGAAATGAGGTCACTAGCTGAAAAGGCATTCTTGTAGCATAGAAGTAGCAGTTTGATATGCAGCATTGCAGTTCTTTATTTTTCAGTTGAAAAAATGCACGTGAGTTTGTCGCTGGAATAAGTGGCTGAATCTTTCAGTTAGGAATGGCAGTCTTCAATTAGGAAGACGTCGACTATTAAATCCTTCAGGTCTAATCGGTTAACCCTTTCAATTGCAAGATGAGTGTACTAGTTAACAGCCACCATTTACAGGATGGACTGGCACCCATGATTGTCAATCACAGGATCCAAGGAAGTATGGGAATTGATGAAAGAAGAAAAGAAAATGGTTTTGAACATTAAAAACAATCACTAAAATCCTAGGAAGAGGACACTGCCGCAACAGCAGGAATACACTCTTGCCTGGTCGGAGACAACCACCTACAGACACAAATCTAGACATACCGTAGGACAGGAACCCCCTCAGGAGTAGTATGTGACACTGTGTTATAGAAAATTAGCAATAAGGCCTATAAAATTCATCATCAAATTCTGAATACAGTCTGCAATGCACTTGGAAACCACAAAAGGGTCACTGATTCTTATGAAATAGTACTTAAAGAACAATGCATGGATTGGCAAACATGAGGAAGCTTTGGAAAGAAAGAGGTGATCATGCTGATCTAGGAAAATTTAATCTGCATCTACATGGCAGAAACTCTACTGCGCAATCAACCAAAACAAAAAAGAAAATTCAGGACCATTAAATCAAATACCTAAAATTGAGGGATCTCCAATGGTGGTCTTGAACAGACGATTCATTATAGACCCCTGTGCTTGATAGCAAAAGCAATGATCATTAGCCCATAGAATTTTAGGGTCACTGCGTACTCCCAATGGCTATTCCCAGGCAAGGTTCATCAGAATGACCGGCAAGGGCAACCCATTCTACCTGTAAAGTGGATCGGTATCGAACAGAGGCTACAATGAATGAAGGAATGGAATAAAGTGCGCTATTTTTATGAATTGACTACAAGTGTTTGTCTACCAAAATCAGCAATCTGTGTGACTGTTTGAGAACTGGAGATAAAGTTTACAGATTAAGGGTAAATTTACTGGAGCTTTGAGTTATAATTTAACAGTTTTGATAAGGAGACTTATCTTGCCTATTTATTCCAGAAATGGGTCTTTATGCGTCATAACATGTCACTTATGGTGTAGTGAGAAGGTCAAGGTTGATCACCATTTTGGAGCAACTACAATACTTTAAAATAACATCATTTTAGACTAGTGAGAAACATAAATCCTGGTGTAGACTTGGACAGTGGACAGCGTGCAAGGAGTTGGGTTCTTCATGAGCAATATGTGACATACTGCAATAGCAAATCAGTACAGAGGCCTATCAGATTAATCATCACATTCCAAATTGCAGTCAGAAGTGCACTCGAAAACAACAAAAGGGCCAAATCTATATGCTGGGAAATCCCAGTAAGTCTTTCATATAAGTAAATTTTTGCATGTATATGACAAAAAGGCAAAATAAATATAGATATATGATAGCCGTTGATCAAAATAGTTTTGAGTTTGTTCTTCTGTATGTTTTCAATTAATGCACATTCCATGATCTCACAAACATCTTGTGCATCTTTGGGATATATATGTCAGAGAGCACATATGCCAAATAAACAAAAGAAAACAAGTACTGCAAGAAACAATTTGGAATGATTTGGCAGTCATAAAAGAAGTGGACACTCTAAAGAGGCAGTTAAAGCACCAGTGGTGACTTCAAAAGACACTGGTCAGGATCCCAATCAGGCTTTGGTACTAAGCTTTTTAGGAGAACCAGATGTCAGTTTTGGTTTGAGAGAAGAGATGTGTCAACTAGAAACAAGACATGAGGTTTCAAAGGCCGTGATTGGGGATAAATCCTGCTGTAGACCCAGTGAAACACAGTCAGAATCACTGAAGAAGGTGACCAAGGTTGAATCTGTTTTTCTGATGGATGGCGTAAGTATTCAAATTCTGATGCTTGTGGAAAGGAGTGTAATTATGATAGTGGAAGCCTTAGAAATTCAGGAAATATTTCGGGGGGTGCTCTTGGTGTCATGAACGGGAGTTAAGGTCATCCATTGAGGGATCCCAAGTGTGGTAGAAGGAAGCCAAAAGCTTGGAAGATGGATGGCAAGTGGTTAAAGGTAAAAGACATAAGAAGATAAAGGAGGGTGGTTTTGATATGGTTTTACAATAACATTTGAAAGGTGGGCAACCAACAAATAAATTTTAATCCCACACTTGTTAAGAAGTCCTTTGGTTGTCATGGTTGATTGAGAGAGGTAGTTCTCCTTTGTAACTACCACTAGTTCGGGCCAGGCTAAAACCCAGTTTATTTTAACTAAAAATATAAACTTACCATTGACCAAACAACAAAAAGAAGTGGACACATTGTTTTACCATCTTACTCGAATCCTCACCAAACACTGTATTATTACAAAACTGTTAGTCCTAGTATTTTTTCAGAGTTGCCTAATGTTTGTGTTTCAAATTCAATCTTGAACTATCGCCTTTGAACCTTGGTTCAATGTCAAAATCCTTGAGTTTTGGATCTTTGGTCGATTAAGGTCATCGTGGTTAGGCTCATTTGTGTTGTCAAATTTAAGTCTTAAGTCAAGTTCAAGTTAGTTGAACTCTCGAACATTTATGAACTTCTGAACCACTTTGAACCTTGGTTCAAAATGGTTCAAACTCGTTCAACAATACATGCAGTCCATAGCGAGTTGGTGGCAGGTCCTAGGGTCTAACACATGGCATCATATTTCATCATCGGCTAAGTAGATTCATAATAGCTTTGAAATGGTAGGATCTTCGATGTGAGGTACGGTATGGATGAGGTAGTACCGAAACAAAAGGCAATTTCTCTAGACATGTCATGTACGACAATCATTAAATGTTGAAGTTAAACAAGCAAGTACGCAGCATGCGGTATAAGGTATAAAGAAAGGTTGTCACATGCAAAATTTATTATGATGTAACAAGGTTTGTGAAATTTGAAAAGACCATTATCAATTAAGCTTACCACAAGCTGTCAAATCGAGCAGTACTCATTACATGTACGACAGAGTATGTAACTATCCTTGTGTCATACGGTCCACTCCTTTTGTGCTCCTTAAGCTCGTACATCCGTACAATCCATACGCATGTGTTCTCTTTGTCCATATAGTCATATGGCTTGTTTGTTCCTAGTTTCCTTTTTATAACTCACCGTTGTACAGTGATGCTTCTTGGCCATAGTGCTTCTGTATTTGACCGTACGGCACCCTATTTAATAATCGTACGGTGTCTTCTACTTGGTCGTACAATGGTATTCCTATTGGCTTCCCAAGCCATACAATGTTCTCCTAAAGCCTGAAGCCGTACAGTGTCCTCCCAAGCCGTATGGTGCCTCTTCCAATCCTCTCTTGCCGTACTATTGCTCGTACGGTGTTACTTGATGTTCATACGATACTCTTCTTTGGACGTACATTACTTCTCATGTCTGTATGGTAGGCATCTACTTGGTTGTACGGTGGTAGCTCCTTGTTCGTACAATGTTTTTCCCTTGCCCTGTGCTTGCCGTACGGTGCACCTCAAGGTCTCTTCCTGCAAATTTCCAGCTGTACAATGCACCTCCAAGTCTCTTCCCTGGATTTTGGTACAATCTTTCCTGCACATGCAAATTGTCGTACGGTCTTTTAGATTTCCTTAAGGTCGTACAGTGCATTAACTTGTGTTCTCCTTGAATCTGTACAATCCAATTCACTAGCTGGTTATTACCTGTATGGTGATACTTATTCCCCTCTTAAGCCGTACGGTGTGTCATGTACAATATTTTCTCTTGTCTGGTCGTACGGTGGATCACCTGCGATTTCCTGCCGTCTTTTGCCTGGCCATACAGCATCCTTCCTAGGTCGTACAGCGTTCTGTTTTTCTTTACTGCCTTCCTTTCTTGCTTACGCTCCTGATAGGCCGTACGCCCTATTTTATAGCAAACGTACTCCCTTCTACTCTCCTCCACACATGCCCGTATGGCCAGTATTCCTTTTGACACTTGTCTGTACAGTGTACTTGCTTTGCTCTCCTAAAAGACCGTACTATTTTAAATGCAGCCATTTTTAGTACTAGATTCCAGTTATCTCCCACCAGTATGTTCTTTGGTTCAGTATCATCCCCCAAATTCATGGTTTGGATTGTGGCCTCTTCGTATTTTATTGTCTTTTCCTCACTGAATACATGTGAAAGTGTTTCATCCAACTATGCATTCTCTTCTTTTATTTCCCTAAATTCTTTTGGAAATCTATCTCCGTTGCATTCTTCCTCTATCGTTAGTATGTTGCAGCTTTAGAAGAGTTCATAATCCTCCATCTGCTAGTGAAATAGTCCGTTCACCGAATCCAGATCATCGTCCTTCGATCCACCTTCCAACTGTAGGAATCCTTCCTAATCCGATTCCATCTGCTTCTTCCCTTCGTCCTCTCCTTCTAAATCAGACGATCCAGCTTCTTCTCCCACTATTTGTGTATGTAAATCAATAATGATTCTCCATCCTCTGCTCTCCATTGATAGCGTATTCTTCTTCCAATCGTGTTTAACTTTTGCTTGGACGAGCCATCCTCTTCCCAGAATGGCATCATATCCCCTTCTTTTTAGCAGTATGACTACAAAGTTGAGCAAGAATGGTTGTGTTCCAATAGTCACTGTTTGTGCCATCAGGATCCCAAGAGGCTTAATGCCATGTTGGTCTGCAATTAGCAATTGGAATGTGGGTGGCCACAACGTCGGTTGTCCCAACTTCTTCCAAGTATCCTTCGGTAGAACATTTACCCCTAAACCTCCGTCCACAATTGTATCTGTTAGTACAGTGCCCAGAATTCCCATCTCAACTACTGTCAGATGCCTTCCTGTTATTAGTGCTAGTAGCATCGGGTCTGCTGTCGTTGTTCCATTACTATCCCTTCCTGTTTCCTCTGTTACTCTCGGGGGCAGTGTCATATTCATAATAGTCGTTCGCAACTGTGGCATCGTGAGAAGGTCATTTAATTTAATAGGAACTTTTGTTTGCACTATCTACCTCATCATGTTTTGTTCCACTAAGTTCCTTTTCAAAGTTTCAGCAGTGTCTTTTACTTGTGATTTCCCTGTTTTCATCTGCCTTTCCAGCTTTGTTCGAGTTTTTAGTAACCTCTCCTTCACTTCTTCTGCATCAGGGTATTTTGCTTTCCTCGCCTGCTCCCGTGTGATCGCCAATACTTTTTCATCACATGTTTCAATGCTTAATAGATTTACGACTCGCTTTGGGCATTTTGAATCTTCGTGGTCCCCCAGACCATAGATGTAAAATCGCGATTTTTTGGGGCCGGTGATTTAGTCGCCTCAAAAATCGCAATTTTTTTTTGCAGATTTTTTCCAAAAAATCGCAATTAATCGCCTAAAAATCGCGATTTGTTGCAAAAAAATCGCCTGCACCCGGCAGTCAAATAAAGTGACGAAAAACACATTTTTTTCATGCTGTGTTTACATTGCTTAGGGCGTCTTGGAGAGGAGAGGATAGAGGAGTTCTTGGCAAGAAACAGGTGGAATCGAGTGCATTTGGAGGCCTTTTGATTCGATTTCTTCGTTACTAGGTAAGTGATTTGAATCTTTGTTTTTTATTTTTGCAAGAGATTGTATTTATTTTTCTTGCATGTAAATGGATAAAAATACATTCCTAATTAGTTAGGAATGCATTTGATGAATGTAAGCAAGATTAAATGCATTCATTTGCATTTTTTTCCATTCTAGATCGAATTTATGCTAGAAATTTGCACTTTTTTGAAAAATTTGAAACCCTAGCAGCTAGTTTGTTTGAATGTTATTTGGATTTCAATTTATTGGCGCTATTATTGGAATGTTGCTTGAATTCTTTGTTTAACTGTTAACTTTGATCTTGTTATAATTTATTTATAGTTTTTTTTTAAATTTGTATGTGTAGGCAGCCCGCAGCAGTTTTAAATGGCAGACAAATGGCCATTGACTCCATGCCCCTCAAGCTACATTGGCACTAGGCCAAAGAATGCGAGAGATCACGCATGGAAATATACCTATGAAGCACCCGATGAACCAACCAAAGTGATTTGCATTCGATGTGAAAAAGTAATATCTGGGGGCATTTACCAGTTCAAATATCACATCGCAAGGATCTCAAAACATGATACGAATCCTTGTGAGAGTACAACAGAAGAAATAAAAAGGTTTGCAAATGCCTTGCTTGCAGCTACAGAGCAAAAAAATTTGCAAAGAGAGTGGAATAAATTGCATGTTAGGGCAGCCATAGCAAAGACCCAGGGCAGTTTCGTTGATGTTCAGGAGGAGGAGGCAGTCATTGAGAGCATGGCCGGCTCTTATCGTGGGCCGCGTGTTCGCAAACACGGTGATTTTTCTTTCACGAGTTCCACTCCCACTCCCACTCCTACACCTCCTAGCACTTCCGCACCATCAGGATCAGCAGGTGCTTCTGGGATAGGGAGCTATTTTGTGCCAAGGCACACACCTAGTGCACAACCTTCATTAGAGGCCACTAGATGGAATAAGGAGGTTCATGACCAGTTGGACAATGCACTAGCAGATTTTTGGGTTTTCAACAACCTTTCTATGAGTGTTGTTGACAGTCCCTATTGGGAGGCTTTGGCCACAGGGTTGACAGTTGCAGGAAAGGGGTACAAGTCCCCTTCTCGTTTTGTGTTGGGTGGCAAGTAAGCGAATAATTTTATTACACTCGATTTCCTTTTAATTTTTAACTTTTTACTTAGTTCTAAATTTTAATTAATTTATCTAAAAATTAGAATGTTGATTACTAAAGTCTAAATCAATTTTAAATTACTAAGAATCTAAGACATAACTAAATTTTGTTTTTGTAGGCTTATTGGAAATGCTGTTGAGAGGGCCAAAGCATTTGTTGAGGAACAGAAACAAGAATGGACAAAATTTGGTTGCACCATTCTTTCTGATGGGTGGACGGATGGGAAGAGCAGGACCATAATTAATTTTTTGGCCTGCTGTAATGATAATGTGGTGTTCCTGAAATCAATCGATGCCTCCAACAAGGTAAAAAATGCTCAGACATTGGCATTGATGTTGGAGAACATGGTCTTAGAGATTGGCATTGAAAATGTGGTGCAAATCATCACAGACAATGCTGCTGCATATGTATCAGCAGGTAAACCGTAATTTTATGTTGCATGTGCATTGTGAATTTCACAACAAGAATTTTTGATAGTTTGATATTTTTGAAAAGTTGGAAACTAATTAGTATTTGCTTTTACAATTGGCAAGAAAACTCCTACAGCAGAGGCACCCCACTCTCTCTTGGACCCCGTGTGCAGCACATGTCCTTGACCTTCTTTTGGAGGACATGGGCAAACTTGAGTGGGTCACTCCAACTGTGGAGGATGCAAGGCGGGTGACAAAATACATATACAATCACCCATGGGTCCTTAGCCTGATGAGAGAGCACACTGATGGCAAAGAAGTTGTCAGGCCTGCCATCACAAGGTTTGCAATGATTTTTTTGACATTGCAAAGCATTCTCGATAATTTGGCTTCTTTGAAGCAAATGTTTGTTTCCAAAAAATGGCTTGCTTCCACATTTTCAAAGAAGAGTGAAGGAGAGAATGTTGTGCGGATTGTGTTTGATAAATATTTTGAAGATAAGGCTGATGAAATAGTAAAGGTAACTACAAAACTTTAAGTTTTAGTTTACACTTTACAACTTTATAACATACTAAGTTTGTAACTCAAGTAAATAATAATTTTGTAACTTGTCAACTAATTTCAAATTTATATTGTAGGTGTCTGAGCCTTTAGTCAGAGTTTTGCGTTTGGTTGATGGAGACCAAACGCCAATGGGTGAACTATATGAGGCCATGGACAAGGCCAAAGAATCTGTCAAAAATTACTACAAGGGGGAAAGCATCAAATATGAACCCATTTGGCAGATCATTGATAGAAGGTAGAATAATCAGCTCCACCAACCCATTCATGCAGCAGGATATTTCCTCAACCCACGTTTTAGGTACACCGTAAGCTCATTCTTACTGAAATTTAAGTTAATGAAGACTTGAGTTCATTTTGCTTTCGTAGGGTGTTGGGTGTGTGCTAAAATTGCAATACTTATTTGTTTTTGGTTTTTGGTTTTAGGGCTGATGGTGCATATGCAGATCCTGATGGAGAGGTCATTAGAGGCCTAAGTGAGTGCGTCGAAAAGATGGTAACCAGCGAGGAAACAAGAGATAAAATCATCGCTGAGCAGGAGATGTTCACTTCAGCAGGGGGCAAGGTGTTCTCCACTTCTCTCTGCAAGAGAGCAAGGCTTACACAAACCCCAGGTAATACATTTGCAAACTTCTGAATCTCAAATGCTAAATTAACATTTATGTTTCACTTTTTGTTGTCTATTACTATTTTCTAACTTGTACAATTTTTGTGATGCAGTGGCTTGGTGGACCACTTGGGGTGCAAGCACTCCAAATCTTGCAAAATTTGCTCTTAGAATCCTATCACAGCCTTGCAGCGCATCACATTGTGAGCGCAACTGGAGTTTGTTTGAGGCCATCCACACAAAAAAGAGAAACAGGTTGTCCCAAAAGAGGATGAATGACATGGTCTATGTGCAATATAATCTTAAATTGCGCATGAAAAAGGCACAACAAGATCCTCCTGGGCCAATCGATTTGGATGAGATAGATCCTTATTATGATTGGACGGCACAGGAGCAGGCTCCCTTATTTACACAGGAGGACATCTCCAATTTGGAGAGGGAGGCCGCAGAGGAGGCTATGGAGGAGGAAGGGGGTGGAACTGGATATGACATCGATTTGGATGACATCGAGGAGGGCGATGATGAGGATGATGACATTGAGCTTACTACAAAGGACCTTGACATCTTGCGTGCAGCAAATGTGGAGCTATCGACATCTAGTTCTATAGCTACACCATCTCCTGCATTGGCACAGACACAAACACGGGCACAAACCCTACGGGGTTCTAGTTCTAGAGCTTTACCCTCTCCCGCACGTTGTAGTAAAGCGACTGGGAAGAGGAAGATGTAGTCTTGTATTTGACATTTGTACTTATTAGTCCCGCCTTTTTAAAGGCGAGACTAATGTTTTCGATAGACCGGCCCGAATTAATTTTTCGCAAACAAAATGTCATATTCCAAAGTCTGTTTAAAGTTTGAAAGCATTGATTTTTAAAAACAATTATCAGATAGTAATTCTGTCTTTTTGATTGGTTCATCGGCAATTTCCTAGGGTTTCGATTAATTTTCTAATTAGAAAATATTTTTAAAAAATGTCGGTGCTTCTAAGGACACTTTCCCGAGCGAGATTCTTTCCCAGCGAGGTTTCTAGAGCGTCCATATTAATATTTATTAAAAATAGAAAAGATCAATGCTTTGCATTTATTACTGACTTGATAAAGGCGAAGATCAATGTTGCTTCAAACATCGGACTCTCATTACTTCACCACTACCTAAATTTTAGCCAGAATTTCTCTATAAATGAATATTATGTCTTATATTTCTTGAATGTAATTAAAAATTTTCTTTGAATGTAATTAAATTTTTTCCAAGTATTGTAATTTTATTTATAATTATAGGTTAAAAAACATTGTTAATATTATTCTAAGTTTAATTTGAAGGATGAATATAAAAAATTTAAATTTTTTTTTTTTTTTAAATTGTAATCTAAATTTAATTTCTCTTTCAAATTATTATAAAAATGAAACGAATAATTATAAAATTTGATTTTAAAAAATTATGATATTAAAGAATTTTAAAAATATTTTACTCTCAATTTTTAAGTTCTTTTACAACAATAGACTCGTATATTTTTATTAGTTACCCTCTAAAATTATCATTCTTTTTCATTATATTTACTCTTCTAACTTTTTAATTTAATATTTTTTAATTTTATTTTAAATTATTGTCAATATATTTTAGTACAAATTATTTTCAATGACTAATATTTTTAAACAACTTTAATAGTTATTTTGAGGAAAGATAACAAAAAAAATTACACGCTCAAAATGATTTAAATATTTTATTAAAGTTGTATTCAATTTTCAAATTGAAAAGTCAACTTTCATTGATTTATTTGCTTCATATTTTAGATTGAATTATTTTCTTTTAATTATATTTCTATATTATACTTGTACAAATTGAACGTAATCTTCAATAATAAATAATTTATTAATATATTTATATATTACAATTTAATAAATTTGATAAATTCTTCAACAATTTTATATATATATATATATATATATATTTTTTTTTTTTTGAAACCATTTCACCTTAAAATCTTTGCACTCTATCCTTTTGCATAAGGCGGGACTAAAGCTCTTCAGAGCTCTTGTTTGTAGTCATGTTGATGTGCTTATTTGAACTCTTTACATTTGACACTTTATTTATGAGAATACTTCTCATGTGTTGTGAACTTGTTAGTTGTTAGTAATTTACAACTTGTCACTACTTACTTGTTAGTAATTTACCGATTAATAACTCTTTTTGCATTGATATATATCTAAACATGATTGTTTCTTATGTATTGTTAGTAATTAAGTCATCAGATGCAAAAAAACATTGAATTTTGTAAAAAAATCACATTTTTTAATTAAAATTTAGTGGTTTTTTAGTTCCCGATTTTTTCTCTGATCTTTTCCCGATTTTTCCAGATTAAACTTTTTCAGGCCTAGGCAATTAATCTCCTCAGGCGATTTTTACATCAATGCCCCGGACCACACCATCTACATAGTAGCTACGGCGTCTCCTTCGTAGTACAGTGTCTAGCGAAGTGGCCCCAAATATTGCATGCATGGCACTGAATCATCGGCCCTCCACTCGTGCCATACTATATTCAACTTCGGCCTCCATTGTTACTGGTGTTGTTATTGCCACCCCTTCTGCGTCTATTATTGTTGCAATATCCACCCGAAGTTGCATCGTTGCTTGTGTTGTTTCCGGTGGACACTTCCTGCATTAGTAACACCTGTTGGTGTCCTTTTGATTTCATGTTAAACAAGCACTCCTTTAGGGAATGTCCCGCAACCTAACAATGTCACAAAATTGTTTCTTTGGGCATGAGCCATCCTCTTTACAGTCTGTGCACCACAGTTCTCCCTTCACTGTCTCTAGATTCTTTTTCAAATTCTAAAATTCTTTCATCATTCGGTGCATATCTTTCTGTAACGCTCGAACCTTCTTGTTTGATTCCTCGTCACTACTGTTACTTTCAAATGATGAATCATCTGAACCCAACGACTTATGCTTTTTCTTCTTACTTATCTTCTGTTCGCTTTCCAAATCCATTGCGCGATTATACGCATCAACGTATGACGCGGGTGGTACAATCTTCATCTTCTTTTTCAAATTTGGTTGCAGCCCCTCCACAAACCATCATTTCTTCAATCCGTCCACCAGTTCACTTTCCATCTTCCCAACCAGCTCTTTCAGCCATCTGGCATAGGCCCAAATTGTTTCATTCTTTCCTTGGTGTATATTTCTGCTACAATTTCATTATCATCTCGTAGCAGTCGGAACTCTGCTATGAACTCCTTTCCAACCTCTGCCCATGTAGTCAGTTTTTGAGGGTCAGCATCCGAAAACCAATCAATTGCCACACCCCGTAGGGTTGCTAGGAACTGTCTGACCCAATCGTCCTCGTCCATCACGCCATTTGTTGTCCATATGGTTTCGCATGTCTTGCAATGTCTGATTGGATCTGTTGTACCATCACCATTAAATTTCGGTAATCTTTCTTTGGGACCTGCCATCGTTACTTTCTTTTGATTCTTAGGCACTTGCTTAGCACCCGCGTTGTTCAAAGTACCCACGTTGTTCTGCACAACACTCGCGCTATTCTACACAACCGCGTTGTTCTGTACAAACACGTTGCTTCAAACAACCGTCCTACTTCCGACAACCGTGTTACTTGGTGAGCAAAGATCTTCCTCAAGCAAAGTTGTTTGATTCTCTTCCTGTATCCTTTCTTCGAATGTATCAGGAACGAAGAGTTCACTCCACGCTCGTGCTTCCTCAGCACTTCAAGCTATGCGAGTTGCTTCCCTTCCGTTTGGCTACTCTACCCTTGGTGTATATAGGTTAATGAACTCCTCCCTTGTTTCTTCCACCAAATTCAATCGCTGTCGAGTCTCCTCCAACAATTCCTCGGTACTCCTCGGCCTACTAGGTGAGTACACTCCCTCCGTCTCGGCCCCTTCACCCCCTCAGTGTCCGTCGACAATCTGCTGAAGCTTCTGTCTGCACTCTACCTACTGTGCTAAAATTAAAACTTCTTGTGTTGTACGTATTTCATCCTTGTCTTTTACCTTGTTCCTATCCTTGTTAAGCAAATTCGGCATTAATCTTCATAACATTTCTTCATTCCAGGTTCATCTGGAATGGCGCCAAATGTTTACTATACAGGGTAAAAGGATAATTAACACATGTAGTATAGTAAGATATAACACAGAAGAGATACTTTATTCATATATTGCAATATGCTTATTACAATAACTCCAATGATTACAACGATGATTCAAAGTTCATTTCGAACGGTGTACATATACCTTCCCGAAAGGGTGACACTCAAGCATCACGAGCCCATTTGGATACTATTCTACCTGTCGGCTACACTATAGAATTTACCAACAAATCTTTCCAAATCTATGCCTCGAAATTTGTTCCAAATGCCTTCATCATTTAAAAGTCTTTTCTTGAAAAGGGTAAGTTTAAAACTTCTTCAGGTACTTGCAGTGGACGTGAAGTCCAAGAGGTTCAAGGAGTTTGTTGGTGTTTTTAATGTCAATTCAAGGTAATCTTTGCCATTTCACTCAGTTTCTTTTTCCCTGCAAGCTTTCCATTGTGTAGAATCTGGGTGTTCATGATCACACTAGTACCAGGGAAGTATGGAATCATCTCTCCATTTCCTTGGTAACAATACCAGTAGGATTGTGTTGGGTGGATATTTTGCAACCAACAGTTTGGTTAAAATCAAGTCACAAAATAGGTAGAATAGTCGCAGCCTATGAGACCAAGTCTCTCCTACATTAAAGGGAAGGCTCCCCCTTCTCACCGTTCCTTGGATCAACTCAAGATAAGCAAAAAGTTGAGAGATTTTGTAAGGGGTCTATAGGTAGACCAGCTGTAGCATATGAGACCAAGTCTCTCCTACATTAAAGGGATGGCTCCCCCTTCTCACCGTTCCTTGGATCAACTCAAGATAAGCAAGAGGTTGAGAGATTTTGTAAGGAGTCTTACCAATATTCTTTCCTCTTAGCTTTCATGAAAGAATCAACTTACCCGCGGAGCGAGTAATGAGGAAGCTTAAACCTCTAAACTACACTTCTATCTTATAGTTGGAAATGGTGATACCAATAAACCAACACCAACTCAAAGGCTGATTGAAAGCATACCAGTTTGGCTATAAGTCCTATTTGTCTAATTTGTAAAAAAAATACTACCATTGGGGCGCAAAGACTTCCAAAAGTAAATGATTTCTATTCTATAACTTATTTTCAATTCTAATCTATTCTATATGAAAACCCTCTACCATTAGGGCGCAAAGACTTCCAAAAGTAGGGAAATTCTAATTATTTTTCGTGAATTTGAGATGGAAACACAAGCTACAATCAAAGCTTATAGTGTATGTATTACCACAATCGCTCGCAGTCAAACTTTCAGCTTCGATTGCTTCTTAACTCACTATGCCCTATTATTGAGCACACAATAAAACATAAATCAAAGACGATTGGCACAAATTACAGTCAAAGCCTCCAATTTGTACTATCACAATTGCTTGCAATCAAAGCTTCAAATCCAATAGCTTCTTTTATTCACTTTTCTCCCAAATTGGTACAACACAATCAAAGTTATGCTTGCACAAGTTTGGCAGAGCTTTCTCACATACATCAAAAGATGATTTTACAATGAGGGTGCACTCCTTTATATAGGCAAAGGAGTTGAGAAAATGATGGAGGAAAGAGTGGGAGCAACTCAACCAATTTTGACCTTTTCAAACTAAAGAAGAGAAATTATTGGATTACATGTTATAAGGACATGTAAATCAATTACATGTAATTGCATAATTTCATGCAATACATCCTCTCCAATCTACAAACATGAAGACCAAAGAAGGAAGATGGAAGAGAATTGAAACAATCCTAAGGATCGTTTTGAAGTGCCTTGTACTTGGCAATGCTTGCAGGATTGAGAGTTCCTGTATTTTGTGCCACTACAGTCACCTTGATAACCATGGTGCTGCATCTTATGATAGCTTCTGACTCTCTTTGATGAATTGTCCATTGAATTTTGAAATCTTGATGTGATCAAGTTTTTTCTCGTTCAAGTTGTCGTGAATTCTCCTTTGTAGATCAGCACAAACTGGAGTCTCTGACACTTTGAAAACTTTCCTAATGATGTCCACATGTAGAATTAAAACAAATTTTCCCATTAACATCTGCAAGAACTTATTTTTCCCTTTTTTCTTTTTTGAAGCAAAGCGTTTGGCGCATTCCCACACGATCTCAGGTTCTCAGACAACCATTGGGAAATGAAGATTAAACGAATTACTGCTTCTTGAGAATCAAAGTCTGTCTTCTTGATGGGATATCTCTATTCTTTGAAGAAGCTATGACATATCTTGAAGAGTGCATCGCAGAATGAAGGTGAAAACATCTTCCAATGAGATTAGATCCATGAAAACCTTTGGATTTGAGTTACAATGATGAATCCATGAGGGGTGGATATTCAAAGTATGGATTAGACATTTATGGAATGCGTATGATGGCTGGAAATGAACTGGAAAGCATATGTATTTCAAAGGAAAGGGCCAAAATCAGACTCTCTAACGGTGAACTGCATGTGGGCAAGGATGGGTTTTCATGTAAATGGCCAAGAATGCAAGCTAGGCACATAAGGGATGTGTGCAAATGATGTCTTTTGACTTTTAAAGAGCGACCTTTAGTCAAAGATGGGTTCTCAAGCTGCAATTACATGTAAAGTGATTTACATGTAATTGTGACATGCAATTGGGTTCAGATGATGGAAATGTGTGTAAGCGAAAATGATGAATGAGATTAAATGTAAGTGCAGATGGAGGGTGAGATTACATGTAATCGAATGTGGAGAATGAGATGTTACTGCATGTAATGATGGATGTGGAATGAAAAGGTGCACTCGCATGAAATAGTGGAAAGTGGAGTAAAGTAAAACGCACTTAAGTTCTTGGGAAAGAACTTGCAACTTCTTCCAAAAGAAGAAAAACAAGAAAGCAAACAAACAATCAACGAAAACAAGCATAAAACAAACACATACCTTTGATCTTAGACTCAAACATGTCAATAAGCAAGTTGCTTTCAAGTGCAAATTCGAATTTGCTGTTAAGGAAAATCCAAATGTGTGAAAATGAGAGTTTTCATCATATTTAAAGGCAAAATGCACTTTTCATGGCATATCTATGAACAAGTGTACAACACCAAGCTAAAATATGCAACAAAATAGGAAGATAAGCATGAATTAATAATCAAGTTTGAAAATATCCATTTACTTGAAGATCAAAGAGCCAAATAGCAAGATTTATAGAGTTGACCAATTCTACGTCAAATCCAGATTCACAAACAACTATTTGACTTCCTCCACACTCGCAAGTAATGGATGATTAATGAGCATTCAGTGGTCGGATTTGGCATGAGAATGCCAAAAAAGTGGTCAAAGATCACAAATACATGAGATGTTTTTGCAAAAACAAGTGTTGGGGCATTTTTTGCAATAAACATAAACTTTGAATGTTATAGAATAAGGTGTTTTTTGCTATGGGAATGCAAAAAAGTGTTCCTAGATGGCATATATATGGATTCAAACCCCAAAATGATCCATCTTTGGCCAAAAATGAGCTAGATAACTTTCAAATTAAGGGCGATTTTGTAAAAAAACGTAATTCATAGAGTGCATGAAATGATGCATTTTTGACATCTAAAGGCAAAAACGTGTTCTTCAATAGCAAACACATGAATCACAATACCAAAATGCCTTGTATTGGGGGAAATAAGTGATCAAAAAGCCCCAAATCTGGGCATTTTTCTCCAAAACGTGGCTTCAAAACCTCGAAATCTGCATTGTTTCTAGCATGGATTCAACGCCTAATGCATGGGAATGCATAAATATGCAAAAATGACCTCCTTCTCATGGATTTCAAGCCATTATATAGGCAGATCTAAGTATTTTTTATGGAAAACGTGTTCTTGGAAGAAGAAAACATGAAGTTTTTTGCCCTTGAATCTTCAAAACCGGGTTCTATCTTTGCCAATGCACGGAATAGATGCAAAACGCACTCTAGAGGAAGCAATACATATTTTAAATAAGATGGAATGACTTCTTTATGCAAAACGCACTCTAGGAGTGCAATGACATATTTTAAAAACATAAATTTGCCCTCAAGATGCAAAATGCATTCTAGGAGGAGCAATGCATATTTTAAAAACCAGTTATGATGACCCTTTTAGTGCCAAACACACCCTTGGAGGGTTATTGCATATTTTAAAAACAATAAAAAATGCAAGTCTCATTCTAGAAGGCCCATTGCATAGTTTAAAATTCATGTATTTACATGTAGAAGTTTTTTAAAGATGTCTTTTTAGTTAAAAAAATGTGGTCTCTAGAGGCATTTGCATATTTACATGCAAATGGGTTGAAAGACATATTTTGCACAACTTAAGTGATAAATTAAACACATGTTTAATTGATTTCTGAAGTAATAACACTTAATTGGGTCAAAAATAACATTTGCATAATTGAATTAAAATATTATGAGCAAATATTATTTAAAAAAGTAATATTTAACTTAGATGTTTTAAATAAAACATAAAGTTACTTCAAAAATAAATCAAACTATATAGTTAATATAGTCACTTCAGTGAAAAATAAAAAAGCAACTCAACTTAAAAATATAACATGAAGTGTTCTACAGTTACTTCAAGTGATAAATTTAAATGATAAAATAACTTAAAAACATAACATAAAGTGATTTTAAGTTATATTTTTCAAAAGTGAATGTCAACATTAAAATATAACATAATTTTCTAAATCATACACTTGCACTTGGAGAGTCCATTTTTTGGCACTAATATGATCATATCTTTTAATTGCTAACTCCAATTAAGCCCTCAGATAGATCAAATTGAAGGGAAAACCGAAGCAATGATTTGAGCAAAGCCAGAAAAACAAAAGCTAACAAACACACACTCAAAAATAAGAAAAAGGACATTGAAGGCTTCAAAAATCAAAAATAGGCTTAACAAACAAAAAAACTAAAAAGACTAAACGAAAGCCTTCAGTAAAAGGATTCATAATATCAATTGGAGTCGATTGATTGATCAATGTTATCCAATTAAATAATGAATTAACTTTAGAGAAAAACGAAACTAAGTTGAAAAAGTTTTGTACTGTTACCTACATTTTGTGGTGACAAAATGCTAGACAATAAATTGCAAGGGACCTATACTTATGGATACGGATTTAGGGGGTTAGATGTTGAGTCCATTCCTAATAGACTATTGAATGAATTAGAAACCTAATGTGACTAAAATTCTTAATAGTGGTTTGTTGGAGGCTGCAACTTTTCCTCTTGTGGCAATAAGTCCTAAACTTATACAGGAGTGTGTAAACCATTATCGTACCAAGACAAAGTGCATTAGGAAAAGTGATGGGAAGATTTTGCTTGCAGTCACTCAAGAGAATATGATATCTTTAAAATACCTGATGAACCCTTTTCAAATTTTTCCGGAACTCAATCTCTTGCTAAATTCAAGGAAGATCCTTATAAACATCGCAACATGATTGCTAGGCATTGAATTGTAAAGAAGGGTGGCTCGCATTTACTTGTGAGCCTAAACAAAGATCATATGAAGCCCCACATACATGACCTAGTAGTTCTATTACACAAGGTTAGAGGTTCACCAGATGCTTACCTTTGGGAGGATTGGATGTTCTATTGAAAAGAGATCATACTTGAAGCCAAACAACACCTATATTGAGCTGAGATGATTGCTAGTTCAATGAGGTCACAACTAAAATGGACTTAAACCATTAAAAAAGGATTTCTTTGTGTCGTCGTATAAAATGTCTCATATGGTCTGTACAGAAGACCTCTCACCCCTGCCTCATGAGCCTTTTGATAATCGTATCACCATCTATAATTATTGTCCCTTGTTACAAAAGAATTATGTTTTAGTAGACTATAGGAAGATTCATGATGTTTTCATGGGCAAATTATGTTTCAGACTGGGAAGGATGTTTGAACAAAGAATGTTAACTGAACAACTGTTAATGTAGACTTATGGTAGTGTATTTATCCAATTTCCTAAGTTCACTTATACCAGGATAGGGTCTTTTGATGAACATTGAAGCTACCTAGGTTCGCCCTAGATTGTTTCATATTGGCTGACATCTATAAACAGTTGGCTGTTGTCATTAAGAAATTTCTTCCTAAAGGTAAGTGGGACAATATCTTTCCTATTAAACTTGGCAAACTCCCTTGTCAAACCATGGAAAATGTTGTTAATATTGGTTGTTATCTCTACAATTTTGACCTCAAGTTCTATAAGGAGAGGAAAGGTTTTGTAAGAAAAGACAAAATAGAGCAAGGAAATAAATTGATTCGAGTGAATTAAGTGAGAAGAATTGTTACCATGAGATAAACAACTTCCAAGAGCATACACCAATGTAGAGCAATAAAGGAGACAATGAATTTGAAAAGGGAAAGCAAAGAAAACCCCTTTGTGAGTATTATGAATAAAGGCAAAAGCCTAAGAAAATGAGAGAGAGGGAGAGGTTGGAGCAAAATAACTCATTATAATAACATCAATGTGATGTGTAAAGAAGAATGAGAAGGAAGTATCTCTTTTATAGAGATGAGAAAGGAGTCACATTTGTAACTCCAACTTCTATGAATGGCACATTCATAATATGTGTGTGCAAAGTGTCAAGATCCTCTTAAAAAGGATAAACTAATTTCTTTAATAAAAGGAACTATAAAATGATTTGTCCTCATATGTGGACTAGAGGACAAGTAAATGACATGTCCACCACATGTGTACAAGAGGACAACCTACATGTAGGGATCCTTGCAATATCGCAAATTAAATACATCCAAGGAAAGATTAATATTTCTAACACCCCCCTCCCCCTTCATCTTTACTTGGGGAGCTTACATCAAGGGGTTGTAAACCCATATGTTTACAATGAAATTGAAATTTCTCTTTAGAGAGTGGTTTTGTCAAGATATCAACCACTTGATCTTCACACTTGTAATAAAGAAGTTTCACTTGCTTGTCTTCACTTGTTCTCTAATGAAGTGATGTTGGAGAGAAATATGTTTTGTCCTTACATGAAAAACTGGATTTTTGGCTAAGGCAATGATGCTTTGATTGTCACAATATAATGGAGTAGGTGCTTGTTGAGGTAGACCCAACTCTTCAAGCATCCTTCTAAGTCATAAAGTCTTCTTAGATGCATTAGTACAACCTTTGTATTCAGCTTTAGTTGAGCAAAGGGAAATAAAATGGTATTTTTAACTTTTCCAAGAAATTTCAACTGAACCAACAAAGAAACAATACCCACAAGTAGATTTCCCAACATTGGGATCTCTACCTAGATTAGATTTAGGATATCCTTGTAAAGTAAAATCAGAATTTGCATCATAAAATACACCCATATTAATGGTTCCTTTGATATACCTCAATATTCTTTTAGCAACTTTGAAATGTGTTTGTTGAGGTTTAGACATAAACCTTGAAACTAAACCAACACTATAAGCAAAATCGGGTCTAGTAAGTGGTAAGTAGTTTAAACTTCCTACTAGTTGCCTATACAAAATTTTATCAACAAAAGGAGCATTCATATCAGCCATTAATTTAGTTCCTAACTCGCATGGAATTGAGACTTGGTTAGAATCATTCATTTTAAACATTTCCAAAAGATCATGAGCATACTTGCTTTGAGAAAGAAAAATACCCTTAGAAGTTTGCCAAATTTGCATGCCTAATAAGTAATGTAAAATTCTTAAATCAATCATTTGAAATTTTTGATTAAGTTGAAATTTAATATCGGAAATTAAGGCATTTGAACTTGAAGTAAGAATCAAATCATCCACATAAAGGATAACAATGATAATATCATCTTAAGTATGCTTGATGTATAAGTCAGGATCATTTTGACTTCTAGAAAATCCTTGAGAAATAAAGAAAAAATTTATTTTAGAATACCATTCCCTAGCTGATTGTTTGAGACCATAAATAGATTTTTTCAATTTGCAAACCAAATTTTCACTACTTTTTTTAACAAAATCGAGGGGTTGAGCCATATAGATCTCTTCATGTAAATCACCATTTAAGAAAGCACTTTTAACATTCATTTGATAAATAGGCCAATTCAATTTAGAAGTTAAAGCAATTGATAGTAGGCATTTTAGCAACAGGGGCAAACATTTGATCATAATCTAATCCTTCAATTTGAGAAAAGCCTCTAACAACTAATCTAGCTTTAAATTTACTAATTTCATTATTGGCATTCAACTTGGTTTTATATAACCATTTGCATGAAACCAAATTCTTACCACGAGATAAAGTTGCCAAATCCCAAGTTTGACTAGCAATTAAAGAATCATATTCCTATTGCATGGCCTTTTGCCAATGAGGTTGAGAGTTAGCTTGATCAAAAGACTTAGGATCATTAGAATTCATAATATCAAAAGCATAATTGCAATAATTAATCCTCCAAGGTTTAAGTCCACCAAATCTAGTAAAATAATCGTCACTTTAATTAAGCAAGCCTTGAGCCCATTTAGGTTTTCTCTTAGTAGTAATAGAGTCATCACTAGAAGAGGAGCCATTATCTATAAATGCATCATTAGTATCAACATGATTGCCATTACTAGCTTAGAAGAAATATGAGGAATAAGAGTTGGTGCTTAAGGAGGAGGGTTAAGAGTGGGACCAGGGTTTAGAGAAGGAGGTTGGTCCTCCACTAGCACTATTTTAGTGCCACTAAATTCTGCATCTTGTGCATTAGAGCAATCATGAACCTCACTTTCTGCAATACAATCATCCCTTGCAACTTGCACTTTGTTAGTAGTAAAATCATAAACTCTATAACCCTTAGTATTTTCATCATAGCCAACAAAAGTATAAGGAGAAGACTTAGCATCTAATTTATGCCTTTTTGTTTAAGAGTATGAACATAAACAATAGATCCAAAAATCCTCAAGTGATGTAAATCGGGCTTCTTACCAGACCAAGCCTCTTCGGGAGTAATATCCTTGAGGTCTTTGGTAGGAGTCCTATTAATAAGATAAGTGGCACAAAACATAGCTTCAGCCCAAAACTTAGAATGCATATTCTTAGCATGTAACATACATCTAGCCATTTCAACAATGGTCCTATGCTTTCTTTCCACCACACCATTTTGTTGTGGTGTATAAAGAATTGTAAGCTCATGTTTAATTCCACATGATTTTAAATAAGAATGAAAAGCATTGTTCACATATTCCTTCTCATTATTTATTCTAAGAATCTTAAGTTTAATGTCAGATTGTCTTTCAAGATATAATTGAAATTCAATAAATGCTATGCAAAAAATAGATCCATGTTCTCCTTGAAAAATCATCAACAAAAGTACGTGCATACCGAGAACCTTGAATGAAGTTATTCTCCATGGGGCCCAATCGGTCACTATGGACTAGGAACAACTTATGAGTTGCCCTCCATGATTTACCACTTGGAAAGGACTCCCTATGCATCTTACCACTCATACAACCAATGCAAACAATTTTGGAAGGAATAATTTAAGTCAATTCATCAACTATATTTGTTTTTTGCATCAAAATAATATAATTAGAATTTAAGTCTTTCATGCCATATATTAAAATCAATAGAAGTATGTAAAGAATACTTTGAACTAGCAAATTCATGAAATTTAAATAAATTATCATAATCCAATTTAGCATTAGCAACAACTTGATTAGTGTGAGGATCAATCACATAGCACATATTCTTATAGAATTCAACTTTATAGTCTTGGCATAGCTTTGCAACAGAAAGAAGATTAGTTTTCAAATCAAAAACATAAAGCACATATGCAATTTACCATTAGGAACACTCACATCACCTACTCCTTCAACTTTACAAGTATGATTATTAGCTAATTGAATCGGAATGTTAGCCAAATCAAGTTGCAACGAATCAAAAACTTCCTTATGGGAAGCAATATGCTGAGAAGCACCACTATCCACAATCCATTCTTATGGTCTCAAAATATTATAACTGCAAGTAAAAGCATGATGAAAATTAGAACCATTAGAATTATCATTTTTATGATTTGATTTTTTATGTTGATTATTGTTGTGCATGGGTTTTTTATCATTTTGTTTTTTGAAACAATTAGTAATCATATGACCATCTTTGCCACAATAAGTACAATGTTGTTTGGAATTGGAATTATTCCTTTGATTATTATTATTATGGTTTGGATTATGATGATTATTATTATTATTATGAGACTTACCATGGGGATGGTTATTTGAATGATTAGATTTATTATGATTATGATTATGGTTATTATGATGATTATTATAATTGGATCTAAAGTTATGATTTGAATTCCTAGACATGAAAGCATGTTCACTTGACTTGAGAGTACCAAATTGAATTAGTTTAGCTTCTTGGCACAATAAATTTTGAAAAATAACATAAGTCAATTGAGAAGATAAACTAGGAATAGCAAGCAGAGCATGAATATTAGCAATAAATTAATGAAATTGTCTAGGAAGACACTTTTAAAGAATAATATGAATCAAATGGATATCAGCCAATTGAACACCTAAACCAATCAAATGACTTTAAGAGCATCAAATTTTAAAAGAAACTCATTCATGGTTTTGACATCTATATACTTGAGATCCTCGAGTTAGTCCTATAATTGTATTTTGCAGGATTCATCTGCACTATCATAAGTATTTTGCAAGATTGCCCATTCTTCATGAGCTTTAGAGCAATTAAAACATATAAATCACGAACAACTGAAATGTCAATCAATCCTTAAGCTTCTTTGTTTTCAGTTTTCCAAGCATCTTTTTCATCTTGGGTGGCAATTGCAGGGGGCTCAACAGAAGCATCAGTTGCAACATCCAAAATGTGTTTGAAGCAAATAATAAACGAGATGCGGGTTTTCCAAGAATGGTACTTCAAACTATTAAGTTTGATTTCACGTATTAAAGTAGACATGATTAGAGTAAAAAAATTATCCCTCTTAATAAATAAACAAGAATGAATAGTGAAAAGAAAACGAATATTGCTCCTTTTTAAACTGACAAAGAAGGTAAACTAATAATGCCTCTAGAGGGATAGAAGTGAAATAAAATAGCGCTGAAAAAACAAATTGAGAGAGGAAGGAGAAAAATGGAGTGACAACGCCTCTGACAATGATCAGAGTAATAAAAACGCCTATGACAGACGGGATAGAGACTGTGGTTGGGGAGAGACAACCCTAAAAACAAAACAAAAAAGCAGAGGTTCAGGCACTTGAAGCCGACCAAACATCAAGAAAGTCATGCGGGTCAAGGGGACTACACGAAGAGAACAAACAAGAGCTCGAGAAGAGGACCAAACTTGAGGGAGAAATGGAACAAGATGCCCCAACTGGGCGAAACAGATGTGCGCACGTGCGCAAGAGCAGACAACACAAGCTATTTGTTTAAGAAGTGTCATCTGAGGAAGGGGGCACAACTACCAAAAGCAAAGAATGAGGAATGATGGAAGGGAAGTGCGATAACAAGAAAACAAAGGCACCCACAAACAACTAAAAACGTAACTATAATCACAATAAAACAACACTTAAGATGCAAAGAAGTTGAAGAGCGAATGCAGAGAAAATGCCTCTAAATAAAGACAAATGAAAAATGCCCATTAAATGGAGATCAAAAGCTCCAAAACTAGATTGAAAGAAGGATGTGCAATAGGGGGCAGCCAAGATTTGAACAAAAGGTAGGATGGCAGAGCGTGGGGTTCTAAATAAACAACAGAGTAAATGAAGAAAAGGCGATGAAATCGACTACCTCTTCTAAGCACAGCAATAAGATTAAAAAGGAGAAATACATATCCAACCGATGACGAAGGGAGAAATAATACAATAAGAATGGATAATGTGAGATTTACAAAATATAAAAAATATTATTATATTTTGAAAGGTAGAGATATGCTTTAACTCATAGATTTAAAAAATATTAGATTTGCAACCTAGCTAATGTAAAGTTAAAAGCAAAGTTTCATTTTTATTAGTATTTCATACAGGAAAAATTGTGAGGAAAATGACAATATTATAAGAAATATTACAAACTCTATGATAAAAAGAAAATGTTATAATAATATTAGTGTTAAGTGCCTCTTGTTTTGGCGGCAACCCTTCCAAAACAAGAGGAGGAAAAAAATGCAAGAAAATAATAGTCCTCTAATAACAAGCCTTCCAAAGGGCATTACTGAAAAGCTAGCTAGAGTCACAGAAAACTTCTTCTCTCAAAAAACGTCTCCAAACAGGGTGAGTTTTAATAAATGGGAACCTTCAACACTAAAACTCAAAACAAGGATTACTAACCAAGCTCTGGTGCCATGTAAAAAAAAGATAAAATAGGGCAAGGAAATAAATTGATCCAAGTGAGTTAAGTGAGAAGAATTGTTACCATGAGATAAACAACTTCCAAGAGCATACACCAATGTAGAGCAACAAACAAGACAACGAATTTGAAAGGGGGAAGCAAAGAATACCCCTTGTGAGTATTATGAATGAAGGCAAAAGCCACAGAGAGAGAGAGAGAGAGAGAGAGAGAGCAAAATAGCTCATTACAATAACATCAATGTGATGTGTAAAGAATAATGAGAAGAAAGCATCTCTTTTATAGAGATGAGAAAGGAGTCACATTTGTAACTCCAACTTCTATAAATGCCACATTCATTAAAAGTTTGTGCGAAGTGTTAAGATCCTCTTAAGGAAGATCAACTAATTTCCTTTATAAAAAGAATTATAAAATGAGTTGTCCTCACATGTAAATGACAAGTAAATGACATGTTTTCCACATGTGTACAAGAGCAGAAACTACATGTAGGGATCCTTGGAATATCCCAAATTAAATACATCTAAGGAAAGATTAACATTTCTAACAAGTTTTGATAGCAAAGGGTTTGCACGAACAGCTTAGAGTTGGAAGAACAGATTATGTCATTACCATATCGAAGATTACTAGGAAGATTGTGCAGCTAAAAGAGTTCTTAAAAGAAATCATTCTAGATTATTGGCATCACAGATGACCGCTTTCCTACTGAAATTAAATATAAAAGTAGTTCAAGCTGATTGAACCCGAATACCTGGCCCAAACAGAAGTTGTCCTACCGACCCTTGATTTGTCTCAAGCCAAGGAAGATGACATAGTTTAAAGAACTAATATACTTATGGAACACACAAAAGCATGGGTGAAACAAAAGAGAAAAAGGCAAAGGTACAATTTCAATCAAAAGAACAGAACCAAGGTGTACAATCTCCCCCAATTGCAAATATTTTTGTTTCCATTGATTGTGCAGGTGATAAAAGGAGCTTGTACCATCCGATCTCTGAACTAGCGGAAAGCCAACCCATTGTGCAAAGAACCAGATCGAAGACCAAATCCATGAAAAAGGGCAACGTGGCTACTCAAGAGACTACTAAAGTAAACTTGAACAAAGAAAAGAGCGCGAAGTCTATGTATACCGATCAACAGGTTCAAGTGGCTATGAATAGTGCTACTCAGGAGGTGAGTGAATTAACAACCCCAACGAAGGATTCAGGTAAAGTTGGGTCATCATCATCGATTCCTAATTGGCTTACTAGTTCAATCAGCAAGAAACAAAGCTTGGTTCCTGCAATGGTATGCAAGACATGGTTAGTAAGTACAATTCCAAGATTCCCAAACCAAAGAAAATGAAGAATGTGGCACATATAGTCATTGATTCTAAGATAGGAGTCACTACAGAAGTTGCTCTTTACAAGCCAAAAGAAGGTTCCACTAATTTAAATGTTGGTGACTTCGAAATTACCAAAGTTGATCTTGGTGTACTGAACTGCGGAACTAAAGAACATTTGCTAGAGTATTCAACCCAGGAAATGTTGATTCAATCACAAAAAGATGGCAAAGAGAAGACGGAACTGAAACAAATAATAAATGCAATGGCGAAATAAATTGATTCCATCAATGGGCTCGAAGCACTTCAACTAGTTCAAGCGCCACAAAACTTCGATATGCAAGAGCGTAAGAAATTTTTGAACCAGCTACAGAGAGGTAAATCAGTGGCCTTGTGTTAGAATTAGTTATCTTTCCTTGGTTGTATTTATTTAATTTGGGATAAACCAAGGTATCCCTCATGTATTTTGTCCTTTAGTACACATGCAAGGACATGTCATTTACTTGTCCTCTTGTCCATGTGTGAGGACAACTCATTTTTTGTAATTCCTTTTATAAGGAAATTATTTTATCCTCCTTAAGAGAATCTTGACACTTTGCACACACTTATTATGAATGGTGGGATTCATAGAAATGGGAGCTACACATGCAGCTCCATTCTCATCTATATAAAAGAGATGCCTCTCTCTCATTCTTCTACAATTCACTTTGATGTTATTGTAATGAGCTCTCTCTCTCTCTCTCTCTCTCTCAGGCTTTGCCCTCATTCATAAGCCTCTCTCTCATTCTTCTAATAATTCTTCTACAATTCACTTTGATGTTATTGTAATGATCTCTCTCTCTCTCTCTTCCATAGACTTTGCCCTCATTCATAATATTGCATAAGGGGTTTTTCTTTGCCTTTACCCTTTCAAAGTCTCCTCTTGTTGATTCTTTGGTGGTTGCTCATTGGAATTTGCTTATTCCATTATCTCTTTGTGGAAAGTTTTATGGTAACTATTTTTCGTTTCAAACTCACTTGGATTATTTCATTGCTCTCCATTTTTATCATTTTCTTACATGGTATAAAAGCTATCTAATCCTTATTTCAAGCTTGTGTGAAGGTTACCATTTGGAGATCTTTGTTGAGAGAGAAGAAAGTAGCTTCAGTTTTTATTCTAATCTTTTGTGCAGGTTTCTTTATTATTGTTTTTTGTACTAACCTCCTTTGGAAGGCTTGCTGCTAGAGGATTGTTCTCTCTTTGTTTTGGAAGGCTAGCCGCCAAAACAAGAGATATTTAACTCTATTTGTGTTGCAAGATTCATTACTCTACATTTTTGCAGATCTCATTATATTCTTAAAAGTTCAACACCTTTAAATTTGATTCATATCATCTAACTTCTTTTTTCTGATAACAGTTCCTATAGCAAGTTTTTTTGTTTTTTGTTTTTTGACTTTTTTTTTTTATATAAGTCTAATACTCTTCTCTGCAAGTTCTATTTCAGTTGTTCGTTCATTTAAAATCAATTTAGTCTATTGTTATTTTTAGTAAATCCTTTTATTGCACGAATTTTTTTTCTTCTTTATTTTTTGTTCTTCCCGTCGCTCGCTGCATTAACCTTATATTTGTTGTTGTGATTTGCTTGTTGATTCCTATTCCATTTTTTTGTTCTCTGCTGATTCTTGTCGCATTTTTTTCTATTCTCTATTGATTCTTGTCACATTTTTTTCTATTCTCTATTGATTCCTATCACATTTTTTTCTGTTCTTTGTTGCTTCCTGTCGCATCTTTTTCCTATTCTCTGCATTTTTCTTTCCCAAGTATTCTTGTTGCATCTATTTTTTCTCTGTTCCTGTCACTTACCAAATTTTATCTTCTTCTTGTTGCCTTTGCATTCTTGCTGATTCCTGTCGCCGCTGCCTTCTTCCAGATTCCTATCGCCTTTGTTATTCTCACCTCTACATTCTCGCAAATTCCTGTCGCCTCTGTTATTCTCCTGTATTTAGTTATTTTGTGTATTTTCTGCTTGTGGAGTAATTTGTTCTTCTTATCTACATTTGGTGTCAATTCTCGCTTTCGTTCTGTCTTTTGGCTACTACATCTTGTCGCACCTTTTTTAAACTTCCTGTCGCCTTTTCTTCTTTTTATTATTATTTTATATCTTTAATCAAGAGGCTTTATTTTTTTCGATACATTAATTTGAAATCATGTTTACTTTAATTCCTGAAATTAAATTAAATAACTATAATTATCATGCTTGGAAGACACATCTTTCTTTTATATTTCAATTTAAGCATATTCTAGATGTTTCTACTAACCCTTCTTCAGTTCCTGCCGCTTTGGCTTCACAAGATGAAATTGATGCTTGGAATACTAAAAATGAGGAAGCTCTTGGCCTCATTGGTATATCTCTCAATCCCGACTTATATGTTTTGATTACTCACTGCACTACTACCCATGATGCTTGGGATGTTTGAAGCAAACATATGACAGGCCTAAACATATGATAGACCTACCAAATCACACAAGATCCAATTGCAAGATGGTTTGAGTTACTCTAACTAATATAAGATTAATTACTATTGTTTTAAAGAAATGAACCTAGGCAATTTCAGCAATTTATTCCTAATGTTCATTCTCAACTTATTCCTACTTTGTCTAATCAATTAACTTACAGTATTTTTCAAAATTTGTTACGTCAAGAGGAAGCTAAGCTATTGTAATTTAGTACTCTTAGATCTAATGAACATGCTTTTGTGTCTAAGAATCAAAATAAAAATTCTAGATCATCTAATCAAAATAATTCTCCCAATAATCACAATAATCATAACTTTATTTATAATCACAATAACAACAATATATTTAAATCTAGGCCTTCTTTTAATAATCAGAATACAAATCGTAATAATAACCATCATAATCAATATAATAGTCCTAATTAAAAACCCAACTGTACTTAGTGTAGGAAAGATGGTCATTTAACTAACAAAATGATAAGCAACCTATGAATAATCATCAAAATAATAAAAAATCTCATGGTAATCAAACTCATTATGCTTTTACTATTAGTTACAATGTTTCTAGATGATTAGAATAGATTGTCGATAGTGGTGTTTCTCAACATGTTACATCTCATAGAGAAGTGTTTGATTCTTTGCAACTTGATCCTTCAAATATTTCAATCCAATTCGCTGATAATCATAGTTGCAAAGTTTAAGGATTTGGTGATGTTAGTGTTCGAAATGAAAAGTTACATGATGTTCTTTATGTTCCTGATTTGAAATCCAATCTTCTTTCAGTTGCCAAGTTATGTCAAGATTATAAGGTTGAATTTCATAAGAACGTGTGTTCTATTATTAATCCTAATACTAATAAAGTTATTACTAATGCTAAGTTGGATCATGATAACTTGTTTAAATTTTATGAGTTT
The DNA here is from genome assembly GCA_028749045.1 of Cupressus sempervirens. NCBI lineage: Eukaryota > Viridiplantae > Streptophyta > Pinopsida > Cupressales > Cupressaceae > Cupressus > Cupressus sempervirens. The sequence goes on along the minus strand of CM053790.1, from coordinate 812,009,259 downwards.
ACCCCTTCAAGGTACTCTTTGCAAGCAAATATTGATTTTTAATGTGTGGCATGAAAGGCTTGATCATTTGAATTCTGACTATATACCATTGGTGCAAAAATGTCATGTGGTTGAAGGATTACCTCATATTGTTCCATCTAAGATTGTATACACTGGGTGCATGAGTGGCAAAATACATAGGAAGCCCTTTCCCCATAGTTCATCGTGGAGGGTGTCTCATGAGTTACAATTGATTCATAGTGATCTTTTAGGACCTATGGAGAATATCTCCATTCAAGGTTCAAAATATGTTCTTGCTCTTACTGATGACTTTACTAGAAGAATTTGGATATATTTCTTACATAGTAAAGATCAAGTACTTGATACTTTTGTTGAATTTCATATGTTTGTGGAAAGGCAATCTGATTCTAAGATTAAGATTCTTCGAACTGATAATAGTACTGAATATGTTAACAACGTTTTTCATTCTTACTTAAGATCTTTTGGTATTAAACATCAGTTTATTGTTCCTCATACACCACAACAAAATGGTGTGACGGAAACGAAAAATAGAACTACTGTGCAAATGGCTAAGATTCATCCTATTGGAAAAAGGCTATGCAAGAGGAATACAATACTTTAATCTCTAACCAAACTTGGGCTTTAGTTCATTTATCTCAAAGTAAGAATTTAATTTCATGCAAATGGTTATATAAAACCAAACTCAATTCCAATAATAAAATTAGTAACTTTAAAGGTAGACTAGTAACTAAAAAGTTTTCTCAAATTAAAGATTTAGATTTCAATGAAACTTTTGAACCAGTTGCTAAAATGTCTACTATGAAGATTGTGCACTCATTAGCTTCAAAAATGAATTGGCCTATTCATCAAATGGATGTTTTAAGTGCATTTTTAAATGGTGATTTACATGAAGAAATTTATATGGCTCAACCACCAGTATTTATCAAAGAAGGTAGTGAACCTTTAGTATGTAAACTAAAGAAATCTATTTATGGTTTAAGCAATCTCCTAGAGAGTGGTATTCCAAAATTAATACTTTCTTTATTTCTCAAGATATTGTTAGAAGTAAAAATGATCCTAACTTATACATTAAACATAATTCAAGATGAGATTATCATTATTATTCTATATGTTGATGATTTGATTCTTACTTCAAGTTCGAGCACTTTAATTTCTGATATTCAGTTATAACTCATCAAAAATTTCAAATGACTGATTTAGGAATTTTACATTACTTCTTAAGAATGCAAATATGGCAAACACCTAAGGGTATTTTTCTTTCTCAATGCAAATATGCTCAAGATCTTTTGGATAAGTTTCAAATGAATGATGCTAACCACGTTTCTATTTCATGTGAATTAGGAACTAAGTTAATAGTTGATACAAACATTCCTTTTGTTAATGCTATTTCTTATAGACAACTTGTAGGATGTTTGAATTATCTCACTCTTACTAGACCCAATACTACATGTATTGTTGGTTTAGTTTTAAGATTTATGTCCAAACCTCAACAAACACACTTTAAAGTAGCTAGAAGAATATGAAGATTTATCAAAGGAACTCTTAATCTAGGTTTATTTTTTGATGCAAATTCTGATTTTACTTTACAAGGGTTTACTGATTCTGATTTAGGTGGAGATCCCAAAGATGGGAAATCTACTTGTGGGTATTGTTTCTTTGTTGGTTCGGGTGCTATATCTTGGAAAAGTAAGAAAGACACCTTTATTTCTCTATGTTCTACAAAAACTAAATAGAAAAGTTGTACTAATGCATCTAAAGAAGTTTTATGGCTTACAAGAATACTTCAAGATTTGGGTCTCAACAAGAACCTACACCTTTGTATTGTGACAATCAAAGTGCAATAGCCTTGGCAAAGAATCCTATCCACCATGCAAAGTCAAAGCATATTTCTCTCCACCATCACTTCATTAGAGAACACATTAAAGAAAATCTAGTGTCCCTCACCTATTGCAAGGGTGAAGATCAAGTAGTTGATGTTTTGACAAAGCCTCTTTCTAGAGAGAAATTTGAATTTCATTGTAAGAATTTGGGTTTGATACGCTTTGGTGTAATCTCCCCCACTAAAGATTAAAGAGGGGTGTTAGAATTAATAATATTTCCATGGTTGTATTTATTTAATTTGGGATAAACCAAAGTTTTTGTCATGTATTTTGTCCTTTAGTACACATGTGAGGACATAGCATTTACTTATCCTCTTGTCCATGTGTAAGAACAACTCATTTTTTGTAATTCCTTTTATAAGGAAATTAGTTTATCCTCCTCATCCTCCTCAAGAGGATCTTGACACTTTGCACACACTTATTATGAATTGTGGCATTCATAGAAATGAGAGTTACACATGCAACTCCATTCTCATCTCTATAAAAGAGATGCCTCTCTCACATTCTTCTAATAATTCTTCTACAATTCACTCTAATGTTATTGTAATGAGCTATTTCCTCTACTTCTCTCTCTTTTCCATAGGCTTTGCCCTCATTCATAACATTGCACAAGGGGTTTTACTTTTCTTTTCCCCTTTCAAAATTCTTGTCTCCTGTTGTTGATTCTTTAGTGGTTTCTCATTGGAATTTGCTTATTCCATTTCTCTTGGTGGAAAGTTTTATGGTAACTATTTTTCATTTCAAACTCACTTGGATTATTTCATTGCTCTCCATTTTTATTACTTTCTTACACCTTGGCGATGGATAATTGGATCGACAACATATTTGAGAGTGGGAAAAAGTCCATTCAAGAATCTAGTGTGGTCTTCAACGATGCTAAGGCCCTACTCAGAGAGGTGCACACTCAATTGCCTACATGGGTGGCTAAAGAAGCCAAGTGGTCCGTTGTGGTCACCCAGATCAGCGAAGTGGAATAATACAGTGTCAATAAGTTTTGGACCAAAAACTGTGGATCCTAGCATGCTATATATCCTCAAATAGAACATGACCTAGATATGCTTTGTAACCAAGCCTGCTATCATGAAAGCACAATACATCGAGAGAGAAATTAAGGATATGTATAGTAGCCTTGCTAAGGACATCAAGATCATAAATCATGTCAGTGCTCTGCAATATGAGGAAGGAAGCTTGGACTTGGAGACTCTAATCAATACATTCGAAGAGGATATGATGACGGTGAAAGAAGGGATGAACCCCACAGTCGCAAATTTCACTAAGGTCACCCAGAGAGAAGCTATGTTAGCCTTGTACGTGGATCACCTCTGAAGATATGTTGAATAGGTCACAGAGATGAATGGGACAAGGATGTATGGAGAATTCAGCTCGTGAGCTTCAAGAATCCTACTTCTAATGCTTTGCATGAATTCACAAACGCCTTTCGCAATTGGAAGTTGGCACGTGGTCCCACCAAAAAGGATGAACAAACAGAAGACCTGGCCGCAGTTCATCTACTTAGCCATAGTTTCTTTTAATTTCCTCTAATGTTGTTTGAACATTTGGCACATGTGTCACCTTTTTTAAATGCTTATTGTAATAATTGTTACCATTAACTACCTGAGGCTTGGGACTTTAGAGAGACCCCTAACGATTTAAAACTGTAAGTATGGAACTTTAAGATAGAATAGGGGTTAGAGAAAGGAAGTAAAAAGAAGACTTAGCAAGTTGTTTTTGAGAATTCTTTTTGGTAGCATCTGAATTGATCGATTTTTGGTGGTTTTGTTAAGATATTTTTGTCTCGAACTTCGAATCGAGATAATAGAAGTTGGTTTATGGGAGTAATCTGAATCTATGTTATTTGGATTGTAGAAATGAAGATTTCTTTGTAAATGTTTACTTTCTTTTCCTATGCTATCTTGCTATCTTGAAGTATATTGTTGTGATGAATTTGCTTAATATTGTGTAAATCTTTGATAATCTTTATTCATGGAAATGTGAGAAGGTTAGATCTTTTATTGTTTTAGTGATATCTTTTGAACTTAAATTATTTTAGCCCCTTAACTAAGAATAAGGTGTGCAGCCTTCGTGCTTTCTAGTTAAAAGCAATTGCATATATCTAGATCAGTTGATTCATTCAAGATAAAAAGAGGGAGTTGTACCTCATAAAATTCAGAGGCAGGTGAACCATTGCACCTACCCAACTATTGTGCACCTATTCCGTTTTTAGACATAGGGTGATAGAGTCTTGCTAGTGAGATATTTTTAAGAAGACGAATATGTTCACTAACAAAAACCTTCATGCCAAATGAGATCATTAGGGCACACTATCAGCAAATAAATCAATGGCATGAGAAGTGGAGCCAAAAACAAGAAGAGGATCAAAGCAAGGATTGGTTGGTAGCTCACTAAATTAAGGCATTTAGACCCCAGCAAAGGCAAGAAGAGACTATAACATAGATCTGGTTATGATTAAGAGAGAAAACAATATCTGATATTGGTGGAACAAAGAGAATGGAAAAAGAAGATGGGTGAAAATACATAAGTACAAACCGGAAGTAAGAAATAAAGTAGAAGAAGAAACAGAAGTTGTAGTCGGAATAAAGTAACTATTATGTTTAGTACTTGTTAAAGCTACTCGGGTTGGGTAGTTAGGTGATGAGGAAATGCATCAGTTGGTTTCCAACTAACCAACCCTTCTATAAATGTCTAGAACATTGGTAATGCACACATGTTGATTATTGGTATTTATAAAAAAAACCATTTCCTTGCCTACTGGTATTGTGGTATTAATAGTACATTCTATGTTTTACTTTTTATGTATATCAATTGTGTTGTTCTGTATGATTAGCATATCTATATGAACTTGAGTGACATTTCCACTCTACATTTTTGGCGTCATTGCCTAAGTCCGAACCTAGAGGTTGGCAAGATGGAGTAATGGGAAGGGCCTTTGTATTGCTCATCCAAGTAACAAAAAGTGACAAGAAGAGGAAATAACTAAGGAGGATCAGTTGATACGTAATCTGATGATGGCGTGGGAAGTTGTGGTCGATCAGTACATATGAAGGGAAGCCCGTGAGAGAACGGTCCTTGAAGGTACGGTATGCAATGAACTTCCAATGCCACCAGCCATGTTCAATCTCCTAGGAGAGTTTCCTCGCCTGTTAACAAGCAATTTGTTACGAGTAAAAGAGAAAGACAATACAATTAATTCATGCCCTTGATTCCAAACATATATTCGAGGCAGGTACAAGGAGAAGAAACTGAGGAAGAAGTCGTCTTGAGGACATGATGCAGCACAAGGTAGGAGAATTCCCAAAGGACATGTCATAGCCCCAGCAAATAACCACACAACGGAAACACAATAACGATGCAAGATCTGATATCAAATCACAACTCTTTATTCATAAAATAACTGTTACATGCAATGTGTCGTGTTGTAAGGCCTTCCCAATTACGGCCAAATACAATAGCAATTACAATAACAATTCTACAAGATCCCTCAAGATCCAACCCAAACACTAGCTACTCCAGATTCACACTCTGGTAGAAACCTCCAAGATCTCGACTTGTGCTCGCAAGCCACCAAGCTACCTCCTTGTTTCTAAACCGAAGCCACTAGCTCTTCTCACAAACTTTATTCAAGATCCAAGTGTAATTTGCCTTACATTAAGCGCTCTATTCGCACACTCACAACTCCACCACAATCCTGTTGTAAACTACCTCACATTTAGCGCTCTATCCATAGACTCAAAAAAACTCGCCCTTTGCTTCCTCCCTCTCTCCAAGCTTCTGCTAAGAAGAGATCACATCTTCAAGCTTTCACACCTTGAAGCTTGATTAGAAATGCTCACATGCCTTGCTTAAATAGACACTTACCATCCAAGATGTTACCAACACAACCAATGTGGGATAAAAGGTAAATGCTACTACCTTTCAACAAATATTTAATTCCCACCCAAATACAACTAAGCACCACCACGTGGCCCAAATATTAAATGCATGATTTAATAAAATGTCCACAAACTTCTAGAATTCCACCTATACACCTCGATAAATGGAATGACAACCATTTTTATTTATTTTTCTATTTACGCCACCTATGCACCTCGAAAATAGAAATTCACTTTTTTCTCCTTTTTTTTCCTTTTTTTATTTTTTATTTTTTTCCTCTAATTTTTGTCACTTTCTCTCTCCTCCACATTTTTTTTAAATTTTCCCATGCAAGATGCTCTTGCATCAGGACACATCAACAAGAGGAGGAGAGACATCGTAACTTGAGGGGAGGACAAGGGGATTCCACCAGAATCCAAGAAGGGTTGATCGAGCATACAATTGAAAGTATAGCAAATTTGGTCATCTCAGAGACACCAACAAGGAAGTTGGGATACAAAAATCCAGAGACACCGGCAGGGAGAGACTTCCAACAGGAGCAAAGTCAAGAAGGGGATACTTTTAGTAGTTCCTCCTCGAGAACGAACTTCCAGTCGAAAGGAAGTATTCCATCGGCAAGAAGTGTTCCATCGAGAGGTGTTCACATAATGGCAATAGACAAACAAAAATTACCAAGGTTCACAGGGGACAACTCGAAGGATCTCGCTCGACACTATAAAACATGTATAACAATATGGCAAGCGAATGGACAAAATGATGCAACGAAATGGTTAAAAGTCTTTCCTGCCACATTAAGGGGTAATGCCATTGATTGGTATACGGATGTAAAGGCAACAAAGAAAAACACATGGAATAACATCCGCATAGCGTTCAAGGAAGAATTCAAACTCCTAAGAGATGACGATGAAATAGTAACGGAGATTTATAACACAAGACAAGGGAAGAGTGAATCTGTCAAAGCCAACAACAAAAGAATGAAAGAGCTGATAGGGAAACTAGATAACAAGCCAGAAGATGGACTAAAGAAACAATGGTTCATCGAAGGATTAACACCGTCGCTTAGAAAAAAATGAAGATAGTCCCACCATCGACCTTTGGAGATGCTTGTACCCGTGCCATGGACATAGAAAGCGAGAGTAAAACTTCCAAGGCAAGAAGGCACAGAAGCTCAAGTGAAAGCTCAGAGGAGAGCAAAGAAGAATCCAAAACCATTCAAGCCCTGAGAAAAGACCTGAGGTGTTTGATGAAGTAGTAGGGAGTAAAGAAGAAAAGAAAGAAGGGAGAGAACTTTGGTGTATTGAGTGTGAAAAAGAAGGCCATACTAAATGAGCATGCCCGAAGAAAGCATTTTGTGCGATTTGTCAGGTAGTACTAGGCCACGCAATTAAAGATTGCCCCTATAATTTGAAAACAAGGAGCACCCAAGTATTCTTGACCCAAGGGAGGCAATCCACACCTCCCTCCACTCCGCCAAAAAACACAAATACAGAAGCCTCACCAAGAGGATACAAAAATAATAGGAGTGTAACAATAATAGCAATAACAACACACTGTGGCGGCTACTCCAGTATGATTCCAAGGGGAGGCCGATGATTCAATGTAGGAGATGTAATGAATGGGGACACTTTGCACAAGATTGTCAAAGCAAAGGAGGACAAAATGGAGGGATGCTCTACAAATGGTGTGGGCCAGGCACCTATGAGGATGCAAATTGCCCGAAAAAAAAGGGGGTAGATATGCTAAACATTGAAGATCTGGAAGGCGAGATCCTTGCAATCACCAGGATGCAAGCCAGAAAATTAACTTATCCGAATGCTACTACGGAGACCAAAAGATTCCAGGAAACAAAGAATCACATTCAGGATAGCATGAGAGAGGAAGGAAAGACAAAGCCAGAAAAGCCTACTTCAAATAAGGGTATAACGAATATTGTGCGGCAAGTACTGGAAACTACTATCCTAGTGAAAATAAGTGATTTATTAGAAACATCACCCCAACTACAGGTAGCACTAACACAGGGGGCTAACTTGAAAGGGATAACATCAAAGAGAGGGAGGGAGAAATACGAACAGAAGACAATACCCTGTTCACCATAAGGATGGAGAAAACACCAGCGATAGTAAAAATGGAAATACTAGGGTGCAAACTCTCAAAAAATATTGTGGATGGAGGTTCCAACGTGAATGTCAACTGATCGACATGAGTTCCACTATGAAAACTCCAGCGTGTTCTCATCATGTTAAGTACCTATCGTAGATCCTTGTCCTAAGTGCGTGAATTCTTATGTTGGATATTTCTTGAGTTCCGTACTAAACTTTGTTGTCCTGTTTTCCTATTGTTTCCACCTTGTGTGCGTGTTGATCTGATTGGCGCAGTTTTGATTGCTTACGTGGCATCTTGCGCAGTTAGGAGCCGAATCCTAACACACGTGTGGACATACCTTCAAGTGTGCATGGTTTTATATGACCGTTTGCGTGGGTTTTTGTTTACTCTTCCAAGTATGGTCCTAAATTGTAATTAATGCTTGACTAGCCGACTTGTGGCTTAGCTAGCTATAAAAGAAGCTTGGCTAGATGTAAGAAAGCAGATTTCAAGAGATAACACAAGAGGAGATTAGAAGAAGCAGTAGCATACTAGGTAGGAAGATGCGACCTTAGGCTCCGATTTTGTATATTTCTTGTTTTGTTCAAGGCCGCAACCCGAAAGGCCTCACAATCGGGCATGTTATGGATATTCTATACGTGAAGTGAAATAATTACACCTAAAATATGTTGCATCTGACCTTGTGTTCATTGTGGTTTCATCTATCAAATGTTTAGCTTCCATATGTAACTCTGAGCAGGGGTGGAAGGTTGCAAGTTGAGTTTATTCTACATGTTGTTGTAGAATAAGGCCAAGTGATTTAATTCTTTGCGATCAATACTTTTGGCTAAGAATCCAACTTTTTCTTTTGGGGGGAATGATGCAGTCACAATAATTGATTTATTATGTCCTGCTGTACCAAACTATGTTATCTTTACCAGTCAATTTGTTTGACTCAAAAACTACACAGTTAAATCGTGATAGCAATATTACAATTTGTTTGTAGTCATCAAGTGTCAATTGAAAGTATGTCAATAATTGTGTTCTACTTGACAACCACCAAGTACTTTAAAAATACTTCTCCTTGATAGGGAAATTCATCTTATCCTTGGCTGACTATCCTTGGTCCACTTCTACTGAAAGGAATTCATGTGACTATAAGCTATATAGTTGTTGCTCATTCTACTACGTACCAGTGTTTCTGTTTATTAAGGAAAGTACTCGTTTTAAGATGTAGTAAAAAAAATCTAGCAAGAGGATGGAGAAAAACTATTATTCAGAAAATCTCAGTTACTAAAATGATTTTGAAAGACCTATCAAGCATAATGCTGGATGTACAACAATAAATATTGATCTGATAAATGTTGGGTATAACATGTACACAAAATAAATCCACTTCAATAAACCCTACTTATAAAAGGATTTGGGCAACACCTATCAAATTCAATGTTTGGTGTGCAAAAATAAATATTGATCTGCATAACAAAGCATAGACTAATTTTCCAGCAGTGATAATGTTAAATGAAAGAAACCGAAACTCACCTGGCAAACCCAAAGTCTGCGATTTTCAGCACAGCATTGCTATCATTTGTAGAGAGGAGGAGGTTCTGCATATTCAAAGTATAAGTATTCTTAAACAGGAGAATGCTGAGAGGTACAAAGTTAAAAGTTACTCGTTCTCATTAAACTTTCAAGCTGTCAAGGAAAAGTCTAAAACTTGGAAAGGCTCACTTAATCAATTAAATTCAGAATATATTCCCAAAAATGAGGATATTATATCTTAACCGCAATCAAGTTTTCATGTTCATATGTACCTAAACTGGAAGAAAGCAACACACCATACACAACATTTCCAAACATCAAGCAAATGACGGAGCCACATACACTCAAAATTGAATGTCTACTTAATATATTTCTTATTTTGTTTTATTCATACCGATAAAAGGAAGTTGAAGCTAGTGATACAATAGTTCTAAAATGTTTGATCAAGGTACATTAACACTTGCATTTAATTACCAAATCTTTCAAGATTTTCTACCTGGTTTTTAAAATGTAAACAAGAATTTAAACAAGATGAAATGAATTGAATTTCCAGCAGAGAAACTCTCATCCCAAAGATACATATTGGAAAGCACAAAACAGGATCAGAGAATAAAATAGGTGTACAAGCTCCCGAATCATATGTATTTAGGCACATATTTGAAGCATCGCATATTTAAGGCATCGTGCATATATTAATCATAATATAAGATTATATTGTAGGTAAGTGCAGCAACTAGACATCTACACATTTCTACACAATAATATGCAGATCTCCACACACTCACTATAAGACATATATAGATGAATATTTGTAATTATTCCGCAGTTTAGCATACACTTTTGTCTTATAATGAAAGTTTTGTAATTATAGGTTGCCTACTTTATACTTCCTGATAATCTACATGTGGTATGTAATGTCACAGATGAATGATGTGAAAATGTGCCAATTTCAGTAATACAAGTCTGATAGTTTCACAATTCAATGTCTCCAGGCTTTTAACTGACCCAGTGTTCGAGAGTTGAGGCAGTCACAAATAGTTTCATTTTCAACATAAACAGTGTACATCATAGTTCGATATTTTTTGTTACTCCTATTTTATAGTTAAAATTTCAATAGATTTATGGTTCAACATTTGAGATATGAAGCAGACATAGATAACTCCAATTCTGATACAACTTTCTGTTACTACAATTCAATAGTTTGGCTGCTTGGAAGTTCAACATTTCCAGAATTAAGATGTTTGACAGTTGCAGTGTTGTCATGTATACACTATCAAAGTTTTCTCTAGAATATCAGTCCTCTTAAGAAAATATTCAGAGATTATCAATTGTCACACCAATTTCAACAGTAGCATTAGTAAAGCAGGCTTTCTGTGCAATATTCTCACCATTAGCAGCAGTGATCCAATTCTGGCAGCAGGAAATTCATATATATGCCTCTTTGAGGAGACTGTTTTTAGGATTTAGTGAGTTGGTGAATGAATAAATGCAGTTCCTTTCATATTCTGAAGTAATGCATGTTAAGTTTTGAACCAGAATAGAAATATATTGCAATCAATTGAAAAGCAAAACACAAAATAACAACTAACACAGAGGACTTATCCAGGGAAAATGTCATGCCCAAAACTTACAGGGCAAAACAAAACCAAATTTTTTTTTTTTAAAGAAATTATACATCAGGGTTCAACTGAGATGATAAGTTATTTAGTTGTCAAGGTTCCACTAGCTTACTAATCTACACTTAAATTGATACACCGTTGCCTCCTATCAACCTTAATTTCTTATTATAATATTAACACCCTTGCGAAGATTAATTTATCCCTTAACACATTCCCAAAACTTACAGGGCATGACAGAAAACCCTCTTGAGGGTGAAAACCCCAGCCCACAAAATGATGATGTCTTTATTGAGATCTCAAAAGAATACAAAAACTTTTGCTTATGATTGAAGTCTACAAGACCATCCAATCGATAAGCTTGCTAATTTCTCAAGAATCTAACAGTCTCAGCTGAAATAAACTGATTAGAAACAAATTTGGTTCGCAGAATCATCTCGATAATCATGCACAAATCATCTAATGAGTTCATTCAAAAATGTATTAAAATCATGGTTACGGGACTCGGACTCACCTCTGACTCAGAAAGTCAAAATCCGACTCAGACTCAGACTCGGCGATCGGACTCAGCCAAGACTTGGAAAATTCACGCAATTCAAAGATTTTTAAGGATTTAAAGATTTTTTCATGCATCATTTAGTCAATTAACATCAAATACACAATAATTGAGATAAACAGAAGCTACTTAACACACATACACAATTTTGCATAGATCACATAAGTATAACAACGAATTTCTGAAGGATAAAAACTAAATAACAAAATATAAAGTTAACAATAGTGTCACTATCAAATGTCTACAATATATGAAATCCATGAAATCAAAAGTTGAAAACATATATCAAAATATCAGCTAGGGTGTAGAAGACTAAGGTTCATAGTAGCCTATGCCCTCCTACAAATACACCTAAGATAAGTCATGGAAGACTCAGATGTTTGTTACAGCTTATGTGAGCATTGTAGACAACACCAGGGCTCTCAAGTATGTCTATCAATTTGCTTTGTGAAACACAGCCTTTAATGGTAAAAGTCTTTTAATAACAATTATAGTTGGCTTACAAATTTTTGCCAAGAAAATGATCAAGGATATAGCCAACAACACATATACACGTAAGTCTGAAAGTTTATAACTTTATGTACAACACTAGAGAGTTCTAACATTCATGAACATGCAAGTCTAAAAATATAAATAAAAACTCATAGGCATCATTATAGAACTCTAACACAAATATATGTAAATCTGAAAATATTTGTACAACATTACTAAACTCTACAATGCTGAAAGAGACTTCTTCATAATGAAACTCAGATACTAACCAATATTGGCAGTGAGCCCTACAACATCATTTCCAGAATTAATATACACTGCCAAAAAAAAAACACCTTCCAGAAATCTCTATCTTTTTTAAATCTAAAAAAATAAATAAATAAAATTAAAGGTAAAAAGAGAAAATCGGGAGAGTCCTGGGCTCGGGACTCGACGAGTCCCTGGACTCTGCCAGGACTCGGCCGAGTCTGAGTCCAACGGCCATTTGCCTCGGAAAGGTTGCCTCTGCCTAGGACTCGGAGAGTCCTGCTCGGACTCGCAGAGTTCCGGAACAATGATTAAAATCTCTGCACTTATATTCTGAGTACCAAGAAACACCAAACCAATACACAGAAATACTCCTCTTTCTCTAAAATAACAACTGTGGCAAAAAAATGATCTTCCTGATATTCTAAGAATACAATTGAACAAAACAAATGTAACTCCACCATAAAGCTAACAGGTCTTTCACTGAAGAGCGATCTTTGGCAGTTATGGAACAACATGACATCTTCAATATGAGAACCAACGATCAAATGAACCGATGGATCATTGGTGACAAGACTCAATGGTATCAATGAATCAAAGCCAACAAGGCATGAACCAACGATGCCCATAAATAAACCCTATTCATTAAATAAACGAATCATCTAATGAGTTCATTCAAAAATGTATTTAAATCTCTAAACTTATATTCTGAGTACCAAGAAACACCAAATGAATATCACAGAAATACTCCTCTCTCTCAAATAACAACCGCCACCAAAAAAAATGATCTTCCCGATGTTATAAAAGTACAATTGAACAAAACAAATGTAACTCCACAGTAGAGCTGACGAGTCCTCCTTTGAAGAGCAACCGTTGGCAGTTATGGAACAACATGGCATCTTCAATATGAGAACTGACGATCAAATGAACCAATTGATCATTGGTGACAAGATTCAATGGTATCAATGAGTCAATGCCAAGAAGAGATGAAGCAATGACGCCCATAAATAAACTGTTAGTACTTATATTTCATTAAGCAGCGATAAACTCTGCCAGCATTTCATTACACCTGCATGATGCCAAGTAAGCACATACACAAAACTCAAACAGATCTATAAAATGAGATTCACTTCAAACACCAGAAAGTCCGAACAAATTTGGACAGTAGATAGATAAAAGAACATTGCACGATAATATGGTGTCTAGTCCAGCTCAAACTTCACTAATAAAAATGATCATACACGATAAGGAATAGCTACAGGAACCTGTAGCTTGAACAAATTATAACCAGATCATCATATGGAATGAACTTCAGAAAATCCTCAGCAATTAAATCAGGTAAATAAGCTCTCGCCGTGCTACCAAAAATTTCAACTACACATCTATACTATAATCCATATATCAAAATGACATGCAATTATTAAATGTACGATTAAATGTTCGAGGGTAAGATAAATGCATCTACCCATGTTTCCTTATTTCAGAATCCCTCATGAATTCATTTACAGTGTGAGATATTGATACATAACTTATTTGTACTATGACATTGTGCATCAATCATATATCTGCATGTGTTGTGTCTTCCTTTAATAAGCTTAAGAGGAGAATGGAAGGAAGATGTGATCCAGAAGATCATTCAGGTTAAACTTTTAAAAGTATACCAAGAAGTTGGGTCAACTTACTGGGAACATGGTTCCTTTTCCCTTGATTGGAGTAAATACAACAAATAAAAAGTCTATACAGCTAAGAACATGCCCTAGGATGAACTGGGAAAATGCTAAGCACTTTGTGCAGAACATACTCCTTGAAAGGCTCCAAATTACCCAAAAATTACAAAATAAAAAACAGAAGTTTAAGAAAAAAATGAAATTTTGCGTTTGATGAATTTCACATCACAACAGATCCACTCATTACTGCTCAAGAGGAACACCTGGCATGACTTCTCAATGACAAACAAGAAACATTTCATTTTCTAATTTTTGGCATTTTATTTGTTCCAAGAAACAGATATAAAGAAATTGTATCTGAATGTAAAAATCAAGGTGGTGTAGCTTCACATTGTCTCATCATGGTTAATCAAACGCTCATACCCTAACCCTTAGCACTCATCACTTGTAAAGGAAATACATATCTCAGAGACAAATATCAGATGTTTACTACTATACCTGGTAATTTACATGCATGGAATAATTGTACAGATGGCAGTGCATACTAGATATAGTAGTAAAAATTATCTGTATATGCTCATGATACATTATAAACTCCTCGCCACCGTGCAGAACATATTACTTAATGGAGCCATACACTGCAATGAGTAGGATGATATTCTATGCATTGTAGAATCCATGCGAGGTGTTTGCTCCAATGCTTTTGTCCTTCCCTGGGATAAAATCCTGCCAAGACTGCCTTCCACTTCTGCCAAGAACAAACATACCTTCATCCAAAGTGCGGTCTATTAATTTTTCAAGAGTGAAATAGACAATTGCCTTTACATTATTTTCTCCTTTCCATTTTCCATCTCCATACTATGTATTGCATTATCTATAACTTTACATGATTGCATTGTCTTTTCTTCAAGAGTTGTAGCTTCAAGAAAATTACAAGTTGGTGAAAATACCTCATAGTCCTCCATTTGCAAATGGAATAGTCCATTTAAGGAACTTGCTTCACCTTCAAAACAATATGCTAACTCGAACACCCCTTCATTGTTGGATTTTGAGTCAAATGCCAATTCCTAGCTCACTACCTCGCTCCATAGGTCGATGGCATACTTCCTCCTATCACTCTTGATAGAGAGCATGCTCTTCCAATTGTGGTTTTATTTTGTTGTGATTAGCCAACCCCTCCAAAGGATGACACTGTATGCCTTCCTATTCAACAATGACAACAAAATCCATGAATAAACATTGAGTGCTAATAGTGACCTTCTATACCAAGAACGTCCCAAGTTGTTTGATATCATGTTGGTCAACACCTACCAGACAGAAAGTAGGTGGCCAAAGTATTGGCTAGTCGAGCACCTTGCAAGTCCCCTCTGGTTTTACACTCACACTTGAGCCTCCATCAATAATGGTGTTTATCAACTTACTTCCCATTATCCCCATCTCAATGACAATCAATTTCCAATACACACAATTAGCAACATCGGGTTAGTAACCATGGTGTTGGTTGACTTCTCCATTATCTTGTTATGCTCTTGGTTGAGTGTGTTGTTATCAACTACACTGGTAATGGCCATCGTTAATTGTGGCAAACCATTGGTACAGTGGCTTCCAACATCTTCTCATGATAGTTTGCTTCGATTCCAACATCTTCTCATGATAGTTGGCTTCTCCATCATCTTGTTATGCTCTTGGTTGAGTGTGTTGTTATCGACTACATTGGTAATGGCCATTGTTAATTGTGGCATGGTTTGCAAAAGGTTGGATACTTGTATTGGTACAGTGGCTTCCAACATCTTCTCATGATAGTTTGCTTTGATTCCAACCGTAGTTGAGTACTTGCATCACCATTTAAGTCTCTACTAACATGGTCCATCACTCGTTCAATGTTAGCCTTGGCTTTCTACAATCTTTCCTTCTCCATATAGGGGTTGAGGTATGCTACATTCTTGGTCTTGAAATTTGGTAATTGCTAATGTATATGAGAAATATGTTAGCAAGAAATACTAATCTATTAAGAGAACAAAGCATTAACTAGCATAAAAATCATAACATATATGAGAGACAAAGTGAAACCCTCAAATGAGAATATGAGCCATAGAATGGCTCTCCCAATGAGGATGGTCACTTGATTTAGAGATGAGTCTATTTGCTTAGATTTGGTATGTATGCTCAAGGTTCTCAAAACTAGCTTCAATGGAGATGGATGGGTAATGACAAATTGGTAGCCTTGTGAGCTCTCAATTTGGCATTATAAGGGTATGGTTTAAAGGCTTTGTTTGTCAAACTAGCATTATAACTTTAACTCAATGATTGTGATGAAATGGTTTGGGAGGGGATTCAATTTATAGGCGAGGGCTAAGATGCAAGGATGGGAAAATGGTTAAGGAGGGCTCAGATTGCATGAGAGGAGAGCACATGCATTGTGCTTCCTTACAGCCAATCAGAGAGTGACACATGTCACAGGGTGAGTGGATGGAGGAAAGGGCAAGGATGAGTCAACAAAGGAGGCTCAAGGGATAATATCTTCATAAAGACCCTTCATAAATAGCTTGTAAAAGCAATAAATGGGCTTGTAAGAGTCTTTATGGCCTTTGTAAGAGCATTCAAAGCTTAGTGGTTGGGATATTTAGGAGGGAGTTGAGATTGTTGACTTTGCTTGGCTTAGGAAAGTCTTAAGTTTGCTTAGGGAATGTGACAAGGTTAGGGGGGGATTAGAGGTGATTTAGGATTAGATTAGGCTTGTTAGAGATGTGCAAGTGGGTGGCATTCATGAGGGTGGATGAGTTAGTGGCTAAGCTTGGTTAGTATGGGTGGATGGGGTGGATTAGGCTAAATGGAGGATATAGGATAGTTTAGGGGTTATTAGATTTGAGGGCTTTATTTATCAAATAGATTTATTTAATAAATGAGGGTTTTGGAATTAGATAGGAAAATAGGATTAATTGATAAATAATGGGTTATTTGATTTATCAATTAGGACTATAGATGATTAATTAAATTAATGAGCTAGGGGATGGCAAAAGGATTAATTAAATAGGAATTTAATTAATGATGCCTTTGGAGATAGCTAAATAGGATTACCAAAGCGGTGTAATCAAATTTAGGTGTCTACAGCTAGTACTTCTTCCTCTAAGTTTTTATGTCCAACACATTACTCCTTTTTTTTGTTTTGGGTAGTTAGTATCCTCATGGTTCCCTAGACCACCACTTGCACACTAAACTCTCGTTGTCCTCTATAGTCGTATTGTATTTGATTATGATGTTGATGTCTGTAGGCATCTAGCAATACATTTTGGGGTTTCAATGGAGTGGACTCTCCCTCCATAAAGTGTACTTGTGTACAACTAATCTTTAAATTATAGGTACACTCCTTTATTGAATGACCTATCACTTGGCAAATTTCACAGAGCATCATTTAAGGACAATTACCTTTTGTATACTTTTCGATTTTGCACTCAATACACCATAGTTCATTGCTTTATTAGTTCCTTTCTCAACCTTCACTTCTTTCATCATTATGATCATATCTTGTCATAGGGACTGGACTATTGTTGATTCATCATCACTACTACCATCAATGCTCTTGTCATCATACGTCTTCTTCCCTTGAGAGGATGTCTTTTTTCAGTCTGGATGTCCATCACCTAATTGTAGGCAAGCACCATTTTCATCTTTCTGTGCAATGAAGAAATCAACCCCTCTATGAACCACATCTTCTTAGACCCATCGGCTGGAGGATTCACAAACTTGGCTAGCAATTCCTTAAACCTACAATTATAAGCCCATCCTTTCTCATTCTTACTTTGTTTGGTATTATAGATTTCGATGACAATCCCATTCTCATCTCATAGCAAGTTAAACTCAACCTCGAAAACCCTCCTGAGCAAGCCCCGTAAGGCTATGGATAAAGTATCTAGTTTTGTAAACTAATTAATGGTTGTACCCCATAGTTTGTTGGAAATCCTCTTAGCCAAAAGTCCTTGTCAACCTGCCTATTTTCTACCAAAAGTCACGCATGTCTTCCAATGACTTGTAGGATCTCTGACTTGTTTCCTGTGAACTTCTGCAATTTCTATCAATTCAGATTTTCACTTCTCGAAGATTCACCATCTTTTTTGCTTGCTTGCTTGCTCCCTAGTAGGTTGGACCTGGGTGACCTATTTTGACCACATTGTTTTGGTGCCTTCCCTACACTCTTGACTACACATGCATCCTCCACACATCCACCTCCAACATCCCCAAAACCTCAAGTACTTCTAGGCTCTAACTCATTCTTGTACTCCTGCATCTAGAGATCTTCAGTTTGGATCCTCTAATTCTAGGTTCTCTTGAGATGAAAGATTCTTAATCTAGACACTGTTAGTTCAAGATTCATTTCTCTGTACTCCTCATCTGATAGCGTTTGTATAGACAACTATCCTATTTGGCCTATGAGGTACATTTTGTCATGGAGCAATAAGCATTTGGTAATTTCTTGTAATCTTCTTCTTTGATCTCTTTGTTCTACAATCCTTAAAGATCACTTGGTCTTGACCACCTTGGGGCTTCTACTCACTTTTATTGGGATCCAAGGGCATGAATCATGTAATGCCTGTTTTCTTTAAGGAAATGGTGCCAAATGTTTATTGCTATACATGGTAATTTACATACATAAAATAAATATAAAAATGGCAATGCATACTTGATATACGAGTAAAATATGTCTTTATTCGCTCTTGAATTGATTACAGAGAAGATGACCAAAGATCATTAGCAAAGGATTACAACTCATCGGACTACACGCTGCTACTTTCCTTGGTAGAACACAACATATTACCATACACTACTAATATTTAAAGGACCCGACGGTTGCCAAGAGGAACACATACATTGAGGACAATTAACACACTAACAGATAACCAATATTATCAAACATAATTGTAAGTAGTGTGTGCCGACTACGGATGTCAAGAGACAACTACTCAATGTGGTTTCTTAGATATGTTCTTTACCATAAAAATAACATTGGTTTTGTTATCAAGCACTAATGTATGATTGCCAAGAGATAGAACACAATAAATAACATTGGTTTTGTTCTCAAGCACTGATGTAACTATAAGATTGCAAAGAGATAGAACAAAGGAAATAGACTAATAGAAATATAATTACTTTCAGCATGAAAAGTTACAAGTTTGTGTAGAATAAGCAATGCTAACAAAACCCAATAAATTACTAATTAATGTTAGTTTTGGAGGATCGCTGCAAATGTACTAAGCACTGCCATGTTGGTATGTGTCTTCCAAATGGCAGCGAACTCTTATTTATAACGAGCATAAGGTATGAAGAGACATGTCCCTTCATAAGACATGTATATTAGTTAACTAGATAATTAATATAATAACAAATATATATATATATCATTATTATATTATTTTTTTTCATAAACTTATATCTCAAACACATATAAATTATATCTCATACATAATTATATATAGTCATAGGTTTATCCGACTAAAGCTACCAAACATCAACACTCCCTCTTAGCTAGGGAGGATAAACACGTGACCATATATTATCTCAATGTAATATAAGAATATCTTTGACCAGAAGATATTCAAAATTTTAATATCACATTTGACATCATGAGTATTGACCTCCAGAATATCAACATATGATATTCAGGTAATGTTATTAAGAGTAATGGTCTCCTAAATGTCAACTAACATGGCTTTCACCAAGCTCTCTTTGAGTAATGGCCTTTGAATGTCAAGTTGCAAGATATTCACTAATTGCTATGAGTAATGGCCTCCTAAACATCAAGTTGCATGATATTCACCAAGTATTTTATGTAATGGCATCCTGAACATCAATTTGCATAACATTCACCATGTGCTCAAAATGTTCATAAGGTATGTGCACACGCATTCTCATAATGCTTACCATATGTACAGTTATGGTTTGTTTAAGGAACTTAATCCACCATGCAAGTTATCATCTATAGTGATCTACTTAGACATCATAAGATGTCCATCACAATAGAAGGTCATGGTCTATTTAAGGAACTTAATCCATCATGCAAGTTTACAATCTATTATAATATGTTTCGAACATCAAATAATGTCTATCATAGTAGAAGGTTAAGTTATTGAAAGATCATCAGCTTTAAATAACTTCTACAGATACAAGTGATAATCATTTGAAAGTCGTCGCTTCATCATGATGTACATAGGGGTTAGGCTCATTAAATCATGTAGTCACACGCATGACACCAAAAGTTTACATGAAGTGAAAACTTCTTTCGATTTTGATATGATCAAGATCTTCAAAGATCAACTGAAACATATCCTCTATCCGCTCCTTCAGACAAACGCATCAAACTACCTCTGAACATCAATCTTCTGAGCTTCTTTACCTTTAAAGAAGTAAAAGACTCCCTCTTTTTTTTGCAAGAACATCCTCGGAAAAGACCAAGGCAAATAATTCTTATAGTTCATATAGAAATACAAATAAGAATGAGTAATTTAACTCATGCCTATTACTAACAACATAAATGATTGTAACATAACATAATACTTAGTGATGTATAAAAGTTGGAATATAACTATACTTCATCTTTACCTTTTATATTCGTATAATGAATCTCTTTACAGTTAATAAACATTATATCGAATTATCAAATATCATTTTGAATAAATGTGTATATTTCACAATATTCAATACTAAGCACATTATATATTCATTGGCCTAATAATGTAGAGGAACCTCACATAAAATATATATGTATATTGTTCAACACTAATATCAAAGAGAACATACCACCAACTTACCTTGGTGGGATCGGGAACCCACTTCTTTTACCGACCTCCCACACTATATGACTTTGGCACATAACTTGTAGATTCCATGCGCTAACATTTATGCTCGAGCACGTGATGTCTGATGATTCAATTATATGGCAGATCATCTATCCAATTACCTTTCCATAGTGGGCTTGATGCTTTGTATTCGGCGATGAACTTCTACCTTGTTTGACCCAATTGGAGGTCCCATCACATAAACCCTTGTCCTTATCGGACAACACTACCTTCACGTAGCACTAGACTCGTGTAAGGAATGAGTTTAATCCCTTACTTAGGTGTCCCGTCAGCAATAAGATGTTTTTCTATTTTCCAATGTCCTCTAGGTGCCTTAATGTTTGTTTACCCTTATGTCAGGGGTCTGATGCATACTCTCCCCACCTGATCTTAATGTTGACTTATCTCCTGTCGCCCTAATACAACATCGAGGATACCACATGACTCAATGACTATGGTTTGATTAGAATACCCTTTTCTCTATTCAATAAATACATGATTTATTCTTTTCTTTCCCGTAACTCACTGAGATTTATTTCATAATTTCTTTTCTTTGACTCAAATCAATGAGAGGTATTTTCATATATATTTCTTTGTTGTCCACATCCTTCTTTGTTGGCGGTTTTGTACTTATGTAAAGTATTTCTTTCTTTATTATAAACTCCTCTTTGTGCATTTGCAATTTTGGCTCTGATACCATGTTGGTTTTGGAGGGTTGGTGTAAATGTACTTGGCACTACCATGTTGGTATGGGTGTTCCAAATGGCAGCAATCTCTAATTTATAATGAGCATAAGGTATGAAGAGACATGTCTCTTCATGGGACATGTATTAGTTCATTAGATAATTAATATAATACCAAATATAATTATAGTTATATATATATAATTTCATTAACTTATATATCAAACACATATAAATTATATCTCATTTATAATTATATATATATATATATATATATATATATATATATATAGGTTTATCCAACTGAAGCTACCAAGCATCAACAATTAAAAAGGTGTAAGTTGTTTACGTGCACACAACTTTTATGTATTGATTGAAGATATATACATCACCAAGTAAATCCGAAATTATCTTTTAAAAGTAATAGCATTCCCATCCTAATTCCCATTTGTCTATTTCAAGTGACTTATTTAATATTTAACTTTTTAAAATCATGATAATGATTATCAAATATCAATACAAAAAATCATTAATTTTGTTGGCATCCATTTTTATTATCATCGAGTCCATAAAGATGGTGGGCCTTGAAGATAGTGTTTATATCCCTACATGCAATGCAAAAAGATATATGGTTACAAGTACTTTGGTTTAAGAAAGGTAGAACACATTTTTTGGATGCCTTGCATTGTGCTCTCCGCATACTTTCTAATGCAAGCAAGAAACTGGCACTCAAATAGAGTGGGTGAAAACTATACAACAAGAGGGTGAGAAGATCCAAATGTTTGTGACAAGCCACAATGTCTCAAGGCATTTTCAAAATTTACTTGAATTCGGAATTTTTAAGGTAAATTTAAGTTAATTATTTAATTTTGTTGATGTCATGTGTGATATTTCTATAAGAATTTCTATAAATTAGTAATGTAATGTTTTCATGATCCTAGGTTGTCATTTGAATGTGCAAGATCCAATTGGGTGCCATGATTATTAGCAACCAATAGAGTATTTGAAAGCAATCAAATTAAAAGAGGAGTTAGAAGGGGTCACAGTCATTGATCCTACATGACAGTTGATGGGCTATACAAGAGGGTGAGAAGATCCAAATGATTGTGACAAGTCACAATATGTCTC
Source organism: Cupressus sempervirens (assembly GCA_028749045.1). Classification (NCBI taxonomy): domain Eukaryota; kingdom Viridiplantae; phylum Streptophyta; class Pinopsida; order Cupressales; family Cupressaceae; genus Cupressus; species Cupressus sempervirens. Next base: position 811,986,625 of record CM053790.1, on the reverse strand, counting down.
AAGGTATTTTCACAATTTTCTTAAATTTGGAATTTTTCAAAGTAAATTTAATTGAATTATTTAATTTTGTTTATGTTATGTGTGATATGTCTATAAGAATTCTTAAATATTAGTAATGTAATTTTTTCATGATCCTAGGTTGTTGAGACCTGATTTGCATCACAAACATTTTGCGACAACTTTTGAATATGCAGGATGCAATTGGCTGCCATGATTATTAGAAACCACTTAGAGTATTTGAAATCAATCAAATTAAAAAAGGGGTTAGAAGGTCATGACAATTGATGGGCTCATGTGAAATATGTATGGAATTTCACCAAGCTTTTAATGAGTATGACCCTATTTGCTAATACATCTCATCATGCTTAGGAAAAATCTTTGGTGGCATTAACTCCATGGTAGAAAAGATAAAGGTCATTATAGCAGAAAAAGAGAATGGCCTAGAAGAAAGAAAATTCTTAAGCATGGGAAAAATTATTCATCAGCATTAGCACAAGATGAACACACAATTGCACATTCCTACAAATACTATAACTCAGACACTTTCTTTGCTAGGGAGAACTCCACCATATAGAGATAGTCAAGTTACTAACGAGCATAAGTAGGTTTATTGGAGACTCTTCTAAAGTCCATAAGGGTCCGTTTGGTTGCTGGAATACAACCGGAATAGGAATAGGAAATTAGAATATGATTTGTATTCTTTGTTTGGTGTGTGGAATAGGAATAGGGAATAGGAATACGTATTCTCATTTTAGCCCCAAAATGAGCTTTTGTCCATTCCAAAAAATACCTGTAATTGGAATTGCTATTCTTGCATTCATTTTAACTTTTTCAAATTTGATTAAATTTTCAAATCCGCTTTGACCTGGGGTGAGCGCTGGAACTTTGTTTTCAATATTTTCAAATATTTCAGCCATTTTCCAATGGCGCTGATTGCATCTTCAGAAATATTTTCAAATGGCACCGATTGCAAGTTAACCCTATTCCAATTTAAGCTTGCATAACCAAACAAGGGATAAACAAGATTGGATTGCATTTTTCCATTCCTATTCTTCATTCTCCATTCTCATTCAAATTTTCTATTCTAATTCTCAATTCCTACGCTTGCAACCAAACGGGCCCTAAGTGGTGCAAAATGTTAGGAAAAAAGAGTTTGGCTTGTTCGTCACAAGAAGAGATCATAGTATTTGTACTCTTCAAGACCAACACACTCTAAATACTAATACAAAAGGGTACCTCCATGGGCAAGATCATTTGTTCCTCTAACCTCATTCAATCAAGATTATATCACATGTAGACTTTTTATTTTTTAACAATGTAATTGTAGACTCTAGTGATTATCATTCTATAATTTATTTTTAATGTTACCCAAGGACATGTTCCAACATACTTTGACCCATCCCAAAAACAAGATGTCTTAGAATCTCAAAAACTTATGAAAATGCATCCCCTAGGCTTCCCATAAAATTGGTGTTTGAATTTTGAAAATTTATTCGGCTTCCACTCTCATGTGAATTCTCAATTTATATTATTTAACAAATATTATATGTTAGGGTTCTATAATGTATACAAGCAAGCTTTATCCATGTTTTCATATGAAAATTTAACATTTCCCAAAATATATAAAATTTTCCCTAAAATTGTCATCCCTTGCTTTGAGAAAAACAAGGCCATCTCGAAAACCTCTTTCCTCGTCCTCTCATTTCAAAAACCCAGGGTAACATAGTTTCTTTTGCAATTTTGTGACTTTTAAGTGTGTTGGTTTTCTCTTCAATTTCAACAAGTTGCAAGTTCTTCCACTAAAAAATAGGAGTCTACTCTTTTATCCACTCGGTGAAGCATAATTTGTTTGGCTGCAAAAAGAACAGAAGAATTGGATTATATCTATTCCAATTTGCATGTTCATAAGCAAAAACATGACATAACCCCTGAGTGTAGCAACTTGGATTTATATATTTAAGAGCTTGCTAGAGTCCCTTTAGCTGATAATAATGAGACACACATGATGCACCTAGCGGGAGTGGCAACACATTTGGTTGTGGTTCAAACGATGATGAACTTAAATCAAACAATGATCTTGATCTAGATCCTTTTGATTGTTGGAGTTAGACAAGAAATTAGAGATAAACAACAATAAGGGAGAAAAAAATAGATGCAAGAGACACTCAAAAATATCCTGGGAATAGCCTTTAAGATGAAGGGAAAAACCTAGCCACAACCAAAAATATCACTTTATTGATAATAAAATGTTCCACTGTGCGATGCCTTTCACTTGTTGGGATATATATATCATAAAGAGACTCGTCACATTCCAACCAAAGGTCTACAATTTTCAACACAACTCATTATTTCAAATAAAACTCTTCGTATTTCCATGCCTCAACACATGTTGTATGACACATGTCATTATATTTAATATTACATTTAATCATAAATGTCCTTTTCAGTTGAAGGTGACTATAACAGTATCAACGAGCAGACATAAAGATCTCTATCATGGCTACAAACTCCAACACTCTCTCTTAGCGAGAGAGATCTTTAACCAAACAGACACAGAAAGCTGCAACTAAAATGTCAATAATAATATCTAATCACATAGATCCTATAAAATTCATGGAATCTCTCAATATGACACTAAGAGAAAAATTTACTCGTTGTTAAAAATCATGGAATCACTCAACATGGTAGACCTGTAACAATCACTCATAATCATGGATCACTCAACATGGTAGACCTGTAGCAATCACTCATAATCATGGAATCACTCAACATGATAAATGGAAATATTTATTCATTATTATCATGGGATCATTCAAAATGAAAAACTTGCAAAAAATCACATTCAACTTTCATCATGAACTCACTCAAATTGATGTTGTCATGAAATATCTCAACATGACAAACCTGCAAAAATCACAATCACTTTTCATCACGGACTCACTCAACATGATGTTGTCACGGAATCTCTCAACATGACAAGTTAGTAAGGTTTACGACCAGCATTTTATCACAGTCTCTCTCAACGTAATACAGTCATGGACTCTCTCAACGTAACTTTCAACTCCCATCACAAAATCTCTCAATGCGATGACATCATGGACTCTCTCCACATGATGTTCACTAAGAATCTCTCATAAGTGAAAGAGTTATCAAGTTGACCTTACAAATATCATTGAGTTCACATGAAATAGAACTCATAATCAACACAGAGAATCATAGTTGAGACTTGTTTCCAACAAGAGTCTCAAATTCTCCAATACCACAAGCATTAAAAGCATGTCTAGAAAACAAGGATATTATAAAGACTCCGTCTCAACCAAGATCAACTCCCTCTGAAGTTGAACATCTTCCTTTGATTCAATTCAATTCAATTCAATAAGCAACATCCTCATCTCATGATTCTTGTTGCATCCATTTCCTACAACCAAGAAAGATAAACCTAATATTAACCCATTATATAAAAATGGGTGCACTAGTTTATGATCAAAATTCAATAATATCAAAACTTATCTTTTGATTCCTTACTAACAATAACATGATCACTTCCATACAACAAACATCCAAGTCCAAACTGAAGAGCACATGATTAAACTAAGAGGGGGTTGAATCAATATAATAACAACTTTTGCAATTTTGAACATTAATCCAAAAAAATTTTCAAATACTGTAATGAACAATTAGGCACATGAACACAATGACAAAAGATTTTTTAGGAAACCCAATGCGGGAGAAAACGACAACAAATAAATACTTTTAATATAAACTTGTTCTTTGACAACCCCTCTGTTTATGTGCACCGACTCACTGGAAGCTCCAACTCCACACTTTGCAAGCTCCGACCTACTGGAAGCACCAACCCCCACTGCTGTCTTTGCGAGCACCAACCCACTGCACACAAACTTTTGTTCCACATAAATATTTTTATATTCTCCTCTACCTCATGCTTTTAGCATATATATATATATATATATATATATATATATTCTGCCCTTTCACTCTACTCGCATATATTTCATTTTCATTTCACTCTTCTGCATTATTCTCCACAATTCTGCTCTTACACACTTTCTTATTTTCATTCACCACTCATCATTTTCTCATATAGACTCTCTTTTCTTCACACACTTATTTTTCTGCACTTTCACACTCAATTTATAAAGATTTCCTCCAGTATTAAATATGATATATATATATATATATTCTGCCCTTTCACTCTACTTGCATATATTTCATTTTCTGCACTTCCACACTCAACTTATGATGATTTCCTTCAGTATTAAATATTCTTTTGGAAGGACATGCTTATTTTTCTGCACTTCCACACTCAACTTATGACGATTTCCTTCAGTATTATATATTCTTTTGAAAGGACATGCCTCCTCAAAGCATACCTCTTTAGTTTCTTTTAGAGATGTTTTGATTTAAAGAATCGCACTCTTTGGAAAGCAAGAGATTTTGTTTATTAACAAAAAACCACTTGTATCTTTTAACTTATTTAATTGCTTCTTTTATTTTTGATATAAACAAATCTTACTGCCTTTGTTTGACCACTGCATATTAAACTTCACTAATTGCACTTCCCTCCACATTCTCTTTAACATTGAGGAAATTTATATGGTTGTCATATTTGTTTTTACTAAACTGCCATAGAAAATTTGTTCTCTGCAGATTCGGGACAGACTTATTAGTATCATCGCTTCACTACTTCTTGCAGTCGCTGAATGTATCATACTTGTGTGGCTTTTTTAATAATTTTATTGTCATTAATATATCATTCGCATAGCATAGTCATTATTTTTTACCATATTTCTGTCAGCTCGGAATCTTACTAGGCACCTTACGTTTGGTTAGTTACTAACTCATCTGGAGGTCTATGTCAGTTTTTTAATCAACGCTGCCTTCCTAATTTGTGAAAGCTTCTTACACACCGTCGATGCAACTTGTATTTAAAAATATTATTATTTTCACCATTGCCCATATTTCTGCAGTGTATGCTTCTGTTTGATGCATCATTATCGTCTTTGTCATATTAATGCTGACTGGAATCTCACAAAGTCATTTGATTGCTCTGAATGTTGGTGCCATTATCTTCCCTGCTATATACGTTGATCGTTGCCTTTCAATTTCAGCATTATAATAATTTTCTGCCTCTTTGTCTTTGTATGAGTAGCTTTTCCATGTCTTCACCCGTCATTTATTATATATAATTTTCATAGATGCAAATCTCTAATATCGCTGCTGATGATCATTGGGATTCATGTGCATTGGCTTTTTTAACCTGTTATTTGAACGCTCACCCACTTGGCAACTCATTCTTTTGAATTTATTCTATGAGTTTAAATACGAACACTACCTTGACTCTAAATCTTTATCGCTGAGATTGATACTTGCTCTATCTCCTTAGCATGTAACTGATTATAATTGAATATGCCTATTAGGCTGCTAGACTTTCATGCTAGTCAAATAAATGTCCCCGTTATTGTCTGTGTCTTATTCTTCATATGTGATACACTATTCTATTCATATTGCAAACGTTGGACACATGTACTTGGCTGTATATAAAGTGACATGTATTTGTATGTTACTCTTCTTTAATAGATATGCTGATGTCTTATCGGGTACAGTATATTGATGTTTGACTACTCTGTCAGGTGCGTGTGTATGGTACACATAGTGTGGCTACAGATTTTCTGTTGTTTTTATCACTGTCCAATAGTCTAGTATCATTGTGCCTCTATCATATCTAGGACCGTTGTAGTTCTATTGACTTGTGACTCTTTGTTAGTAGTGTATTGTATCATTATAGCATTATTAGTATCTTTGTATGTGGTTCTCTGTTAGCACTTGCTGCATACTGCATCATTGTGAGTAGATGGAATATAGACTTGACATTTTTCTGGTAATGAACTCTTAGATATATACATTACTGTGTAATCCCTTCATATGCATTCACATATCAATAACAACTATTCACTTTAAGCAATATATATATTTGCTTTTTAAGGTTTATTCAAGTGCAATATTTAGTCAATGTACCTGTTTCTTTCTTTCAATTCATTTTATCTTGATGTATTGTATAGTTACTGAGATTTGCTTGCAACAATCAACCCTGCTACTGTTCTTTCAAACACTATCTTCCATAGGATTGGATTCTAAATAGTCCGCTATCTTCCATTTTCTTTGACATCAATGACGATATTTCCATTACAAACTTCATCCAAGCAATACAAAGTGCTTGGGTTACTGTCTCTAGACGTTCCTTTACCACTTAACCTTCCAATCTCATTTATAGTTTAGTTATCTTTGCAAGTAAAAAAGAAAACTGAAAGTATCTCACAGATACTTTTCATACACATTCAGTGATCGCACACGATCATATACAGAAGAATTTCTGAGAATTTGTATAATAAATTATTGCAAAGATAAAAGAATTTCATCAGAATCACCCTCAGTAGTTCATACATCACCTCTGCAAGCTCACGATACATGCAGCTGAGATTCTCTTCAAATGAGAAAGACACTTGCAAGGAATCTCAATGTACTGTTCACGCATCTGAAACCATACGGATACAAATCCTTCAGATGAAATAATTTAGCTGAAAAGCTTAGCATTTTAATCTTGTCAAAACACGCACTTTATTGAAGATGCTTCAAAAACCCCTTCTGTTTATAGCTTATAACTTGCAATGATTAGTTAAGAAAGTGATAGTATAGTGCATTGATAATCTACTTAAGGTTGCAAAGGGTGGATGCATAGACTAAGTTCAGAAGAACAATTTAAACAAAGTATGTTTGCCAAGCTTAACAATCTGCATAGTAGGTGCTAAGAAAAGTAGAAAATAAGTTGGAGACAAGAAAATTCAACTTTACTGAAAGTTGAGTGATATCGTGTAGGTCGAGTAAAGTTTACTTGATGTCAAGCTCTAGTAAACTTTTTTCAGAAATGCAATAAAATAAAAAATAAACTGCAACTAACGCACAAAGAGAGGCAAGGAGATAAAACATAAAAAATAAAAGAGTTTTACAACAAGCACAATCTGAATCGACACGATAGCAAGTGATGTATGCAAACAGTGAGTCGCAGCTGCTTTGCTTAGATAATTGTTCATTATTACTTCTCCAATGTCGAGAGATCAAAAGACGTTTCAACAAAAATAAAGGTAAGCAGTTACTAAGGAAGGTGAACCAATCGACTCACGATGACTTGGCAATCAACCAACATAAAGAAAAGTCTTCCAATAATTATAATAAAACTTCTGCCAAGTGAATAACATAAGTACAGCCTGAGTTGGCCTAGTGGTGGAGAACTTGTACTCTTGAAAGAGAGGTCACAAGTTCAAATCCCACTGGGGGGTAGGGTATGTACGCCTCGTTTGTAGCGCCAAGCGCCTCTCGAAAAAGAGTACGAGGTAGTCCCATATCACTGTCACCATATGTAAACCCAAAAACTATGGCATAGTGTCGTGGACTATAAAACCACCTTACCTTTCCTTTCCTATAAAAAAGGCATACATAGAAGTAATAACTTCCGCGAGGTTAAATATTAAGCTGGCACAATAAACTTCCAGCCAAACGAAGGATATCAAGACGTCATATGATGAGAATAGGACTCCAGCCAAATAAGCATATCAAAAATGGCACTTCATATTTATGATTGCATATATGCAAAAAACGATGAAGTCCACTCATCATTGATGTGAGCAGAAAACCATCAGTTGCCGAGATAATACAGAATACAGAGATAACATAGAGCAGGCAATGACAGAACTAAAGAGCTGAAGCAAAACCGTGCAAGAACTGAAGAAATATAGAGAGCTGAACTAGTAACGCCAAAGAGAATGAAGAAAAGGATACCAAAATTACACACACAGTAGCATAAAGGGGTACGAAGCCTCTTAAATATACTAGCTTCCAATAACACAGAAACAAAAGATTCTGACAAAAGTGAGATTCTAGCTGCTATTAATGAGAATCACAGATAATGAAGGCATAATGTGGAAACAAGGCCTGCACACTAGATTTCATACTCAAATTACCGAGAAAAACTAACAAAAGATTAAAGATTCCCTTATTTGCTATTCTTTGAACCTGGCTCTGATACCATGTTGGAGTTAGCCCAGAAATTAGAGATAAACAGCAATTAGGGAGAACAAAATAGATGCAAGAGACACTCAGAAATATACTGGGAAAACTCTTCAAGATGAAGGGAAAAACCCAGCCACACAACCAAAAATATACTTTATTGATAATAAAAAGTTCCAGTGTACAATGCCTTTCGCTTGTTGCAATATATATAACATAAAGAGACTCGTCACATTCCAACTGCAGGTCTCTACAATTTCCAAAACATAACTCTTTATTTTCATATACAACTCTTCGTATTTCCATGCCTCAAGGCATGTTGTATGACACATGACATTATATTTAATATGACATTTTAGCATAAATGTCCTTTTCAGTTGAAGGTGACCATAATGGTATTAACACCCAGAGATAAAAGATCTCTGGTACAAACTCCAAAATTGATGATTGACAAAGAATGAAGACAATTGTTATTTTTTATTGTATTTATTTCAATTTTTTAATTGCAATGATTTTCAATTGAATTGTGACCCAAGATATATATGATATATGGCATATGACACAATATTGAAATTATGAAAAAGTGGCACTTAATATTTATTTTGATCGCTACCATTTTGGCATTTGGTATCAATTAAAAATGAATTATCATACTATTATATGTATTAAATTATGTACAATTTTTAAATACACACATACATGCATACATACAATTGTTGTACCAATGTACCTATAACCGTTCTTGTACTCAAATTGGCAACTTGGCTATAAGTGGACAACAAAAGGACTCGCTTAGCAGATTCACATAAAAGAAAAAAGAATTGAAAAACAAATAGCCTTAAGCAAGTTACTAGTTACCCATCTCACAATTCTCATCAATTTGGGATTAACCCAAGTACTATCCAGTCATATATGCATATGTCAAGTTGAACTTTGCAAAAAAAAAAGCAACCTAAAATTATGACACAATCTTGGGACTGGTCAAAAACATTGGCGAAATCCTAACATGTTTTATATATATACTACATATCCCTAAATTAAATCTAATTCACAAGAAAATTAGTAAATACCATTAAAAACATAGAAGAGAAGAAATTGTTCTAAAGTCCACAAGGCTGAAAATTGCCTATGGCAAAGACCACCTCACAAATACAAATGAATTTAAAGGATGCATGTAACTGTTGCTGATCCAGGGCAAGCACAACATATTTACAAAAGAATTTTCAAGCAACATTGAAAAACAATCTTCTAGCTAAATATTTAATGGCACGTACATAGTACTTTGTAAATTTTGGAACGTTACAAATCACCAATGTCTCACAAGTACTCAAGAGTCTTGGGAGCCCACAATAAGTTGTAGAAATACACGTCTTTTGTATTAATTTAAAGCTTACCACTAATAATCTAGGTGGAATTTTTACCTTTTGCAGATTTTGACCTGTGAATGTTTTTAGCCATTCCAAGATTAACTCCAAGAGTGGTCATTACACAAATGTCCCTTTTTGTCATTTTATATTGGTAGTGTCACAAGGTAAGGGGACCTGTTTAGCATATGAGCACCTCTAAACATCTTTTTTAGTGTGAAGATGAATGGTAAAATCAATCACTTGACTTGCGCATATTTTAATCATCTCAAGATAATCTCTACAAAGGGTCATTACAGTAATAGCACATGGAAGTTTCAAAGGGATTCTCGAGTACAGAAAGTTACAAAGGGTAATGCTAATGCTAAAAGTATCTCCAACAAATTAAAATAAAACATTTAAAACAAAAATTAAAAAGCAACCAAGCATCACAAAGTAAGAATGATGATGCCAAATAGATATCAGATAGTTCAGTATATACTATACACAAAGCATACAATAATAAACATCCTGTTAAAGTTGGCTTTCTTGTCAAAAGAACTGAACCCAGAGAAGGGAGTTGACAGCAGTTTCTCTAACCTGCGGCTTTAGATCCCTGTGTATAACATGGTGTTCACGCAGCATGTTTAAGCCCAAACCTGACATCAATGATCAGAAAGTACTAAGTAGTGATATCCAATACGTCATAATGGAAAACTCAACATTCATTTTAACTGAACATCATTGAAAATTCTTCAACTAATTACCAAAAAAAAACACCTCAAAAGATGAGAACAATTAGGTCCGATTTCATACCCATTTGACGCATAAAATGTCTGGCAGTGTCTTCTGAAACTCGTCCATGACATTGTATGTATGCAGATAAATCACCACCAGAGCAGTACTCTAAGCAAATATATATTTTACCAGGAGCCTGGCACAAAACTTGATATCATAAATTAATATAACAAGAAATCCTCTACAAAGTGCAGCATTTGCTTATTCCAAATATGCCAAAATAAATGTATAGACATCATCATTAGTTTTGACTAGCTATAAGAACCATCAATCTACAACGACTGCGTGTCTTCTATTATAAAAATATTAACAACTAAGAGCTTCTATTTGTCACCCACAACATGAATTCTATGGCTCAGATGGCAAAAACCAATTATTTATTGCCCCTAGGATTGCATCTTCCAGTCACCACTGTTAAAGAATTAAGTTAAAATTAACTTGCAATTTATTTCTCCAAGTGATCACAGATGTCAGAGACCCAAGCAATATTTCAAATTCAGATATTTATTCTTGAATCATTTCTTAGAGTTTACATATATTTACAAAAAAGTAGCTTCACATGCAGGTGCACACAAAATCGAGCAAATATATAACACAGTTTAAACCATGATGAACAACAGCTCACTAGAAGATTCTATCACAATATTAAAACTATTTATAATACTTTACAGCAACACTGTTTGTTACTAGATTTTTTCCCCTTGCTGCTACTTGATAAGATCCATGCATATTATAATTGCAATAAATCAATATAGAAGATAGATCAAAACATGAGAATTGTTTGTGGGCCAAGATACCCTAATATTTAATATATGCAAAGTAGAATAGACCCTTAGGGCAGGGTAACGCCATATGATACTTCTTATGCTTAGAATGACCATTTCTAGTCTTCCTCTATAATAATTTCATGTGCAATTCAAGATATAGTTTGCTCCTATATCCAATATGCATTGCAATCTCTTATACTTCATGTCTTTATCATCATATAGAGCAATAAAGTTTGGTGGCATTGCCTCCAAATAAATTGGGTCAGATTTGAACTATTCATGCCCACAGATCTCAATAATGGCAAGAAGAGGCCATGAGGTGGTCAAACATGAGATCAACTGATCTTTTAAGATTATCCCGCATGGGGAACAAAGGAGAAGATTAAGCGAAACATTTGAGAAAAATACGACAAGACAATTTCTAGGTAAAAGCCATTTTCGAGGGCAGTCAAGCTGAAAATTCAAGACAAGCTTTTGTAGAGGAGGGTGATTGGGAGACAATGTCAAGTTCCTTCACAGAATTGTATGAAAGTAGACTTCAAGGCATAAAGGTTGTCAATCTAAGGAGAAGAAGTCAAGCCAAGGGTGTATAAAAGAGATGTTTCAAGTTGAGACAAATAGGCAAAAGACTAAAGCGGAGGAAAGAGTTAACAATTACTCCATAGCTGAGAGTCAAGAGAAGCATAAAAATGTCCAAATCCAAACTCTTGAACAAGAAGATTCCAAGCACTAGGTTTGCATCAGAATTAAAAAATGGCAAGCCCTAGTAGAGAAAAGCAAAAGTTGCCCAAGTTTATATTATTACGAGAATAGATAGCGTCTATTATTATCTAATGGTTATCTATTTATAATCTATTGTAAATATTAAAATGTTTCTTTAGTTAGCCTGTAGTTATCTGCGAATTATCTATTAGCTAGAATAGAATGTTTCTATTCTTTATGACCTTTTCCTAAGGAAACATCATTCATTCTTTTGTATATATTGACCTCTCGATATTTGTTAATATCAAGCAAATATTTACCAATTACTTTGTAATATGGTATCAAAGCCAATACTTTGAGCCTTTTTTTGAAAAATTATTATAATTTCTTGTTTGAAATTATCAAAGCAATATTTTTTGAAATTATTTTTTCTTGCAATCTGCTTCAAGCTAGGTTTCCATCTGCTACTAAATGGCCATTATTCTGCGACTGTCATTTATATCCCTACGATTTTTTTTCTTGCTCACGTCTGAAAAATTGTGCCATTTTATTTGGATGTTTTTCCTCCGGTTGGGTCTATTGGGCAGCATTTTTTGGTTGCTATAATCTCTGCAAATCACGACCCTACCTATGGTTTATTACTCTGCCAATAGCAGCATTTTTTTTGCTCAAGTCGTCATTTTTTTTAGCTTGTATAATCCGCACGCCATTTTTTCCCTTTTTGAGGTTTTTTGCACCCTCCAATTGTCATTGTTGGAGGCGTCTAGGGTTTTCCAACCTTCTCTTGTTCACTCGTGCCCAAAAAACACATTTTTTCTGCATTTCTGCCCCTTTTTTTTTTTTTGGGGGGGGGGGGGGGGGGGGGAGGGGGTTGCACTTAAGGGCTGTTTTTGGGTCAAAACCCTAATATCTTGTACTGAAATAATTTTCTTTTTACAAATTCTTGATGGGTTTTATGAGATCTCAACTAGGTTGTCGTCAGATTTTTCAGGGTGCCTTGATTTTCGACCAAGTGGATCTAGAATCCAACAACATATTTTCTCTAGGTTTTTTGAGTCTATTTTGGATACATCTTCATTTTTTTTGGGTCTTTCTTTTTTTGCCTCGAATTACTACCTTCACAAAATTTCACTTTTTCACTGAAAAATTGCTATGACATCTCTGACTAATATTCTACTCGAGGCCAATTCAAAATTCAATGGTTAGAATTATGGCACATGGAAGTAGCAAATACTAACAATCTTTGAATATTGGAATACTGATCAAATTGTTCTAGGTGTTACAAAGCGTCTGACTACAGATGGTACTGATCAAAATAATTGGGAGGTGGTGATTCCTCTCAAATTATTCGGAGCTAATGATCAGCTCCCTCAATTTCCATCTAGAAGAACAGCTGCCGAGATATGGGAGCATCTCAAGAAACTTCATGAGATTTTAGACAAAAGCAGAGCCTTCTTTCTCAAGAACATTTTGTTTTCTATAATCATGGATGAGCGAAAATCACTCCATGAACGCCTAAATAGGATTCAAGAAATCCGTGACCAATTGCTTGCCATTGGGCGCAAGATGGAGAAAGAGGGTATTGCGGTCATAACCCTCAAAAGTTTTCCCAAGTCCTACGAGCATTTTATTGAGACTCCCAACATCACTTCTACTGGTGTTGATCTGAAGTTCACAAATCTCTGTACACTTAGGCTTCAGCAAAATCGGTGGAAACAATAATTCGGTAGCAATTCCAACTCCACCTCCACAAAGCAAGCCTTAGGCTTCAGCAAAATCGGTGGAAACAATAGTTCGGTAGCAATTCCAACTCCACCTCCACAAAGCAAGCCTTTGCTGCTAAATCCTTTCGAAAGGATAAAGGCAAATCTTAGCAATCTTCTCAGCAGAAGTCCTTTGCTCCAGCTTCAGAAGGCTCCAAGAAAAAGAACATTCAATGCAACTATTGCCACAAGTATGGTCACATAAAGGTTGAATGTCGAAATCGCTTAGCTTCCCAATATAAGCAATCAAGTTCACAGCCCAAGGCGAATAGTGCAAAGCAGACTAAGCAGACGAAATCTGCCTTTAACGCCTTCATGGCAAAAAGACCTATAGATCATGTGTAGTCATTTGCCTGGTACATTGATTTAGGTGCCTCTCGTCATTTCACCCATTGCAAAGACTAGTTCACTAACTACCAACCTTATTCAGGTTCTATTATTTTTGGTGGCTAATGATACTACATTGGGGGACTATCCTAAGCATTGGAGAGTATTGATATGTTGCATTCATGATTGTGTTTGTCATTGATGATAACATTGTAGTAAGTCTGTGAAGACTAGCAGAGCAGCAGTCAGAGATCTTAGTTGTACGAACAATGTTTTGATTGTATGGTAATGCACGTTCATGGACATTTTCGATACTGTGTCCTGATGTTAAGGTTTAATGCGCAGTACCTGAGTCCAAGATGTACAAAAGATATGCCTAATTTGCAGAAAGCAATACAGAGATAGAGTACCTGAGAAGCAGTTTCTAATGTTTGTATTATATCTTTTATAGAGATATAATTTGGAGATGCGCGGACAGCCAGTGACATAAGACAATATGATGATTACATCAACAAATGCACAAGCCCTAATGTTGCATGTGTGAGAAGTTACATACACTGTGAGCCGATAGTGCTATTGTAATTATGAATTAATTAATTATCTCATTATAATTAATTGGGAAAGCCTCAAGGCCGACTCAAGGAATTATTTTGAAGATACGGTATAAAGGAAAGATGTTTTCCTTGTTTTGAATTGTGTTGTGATCATTATATTGAGTGCGAAATGTGAAAAGGAGCAAATGTTTGGTGAATGCGAGTAAGCGATCCAAGAGATTATTGGAAGCAAGATTTGTGATATGGTTACAAGATCAGGAGCAGAAGTCTAGTTCACTAGTTAGAGAGAAAGAGGAAGGAGCAGTACTATTCATTTCTATTATTCTGCAAAGAATAATACAAAGATCATTTGGATAGTGGGTTCATTGGTCTTGCCTTGAAGCTGTTTGGACATTGGGTCCATCTGTCTTCCACAACTCCTACCAGGGTTGGAATCTCCTAACAGGGATTCAAAGTCTCCTAACAAGGACTGATATGTATTGAATGTTGTTATAGACTCCTAACAGGGTCCATCCTCTAACAAGGAATATTTATATTAGTACATCATCTTGTGGGTACCATTCCCACCGGGGTTTTCCCTCTAATCAAAGGTTTCCCTAGTTAACATCTCTGGTGTCATTGTGTATGAGTATCTTGTTGTGGTTTCTGATTATATTGCTCATGTGGTTAATGTATAATAAAGTTATAATTGTGATATTAGTTGGATAACTGATTCAACCCCCCCCCCCAATTATATTGATGGACTATATATTCTAATAGTTGGTAACCGAGCATCAAGTCCTTGAAGGAAAAACTTAACAACTTGGGAGATCACGGCAAGAAGAGATCGTCCAAAGTCTGATATAGGAAATTTTGTCTCACAGAAGATAGAACTTCTTGGCAAGTTATTAGACATGTGTAAAGATCTAGACATTAAGCTTTTTGATCCAGAATCCTTTTGTTGCATACAAAAGAATAGAAGCGGAAGCAAATCCTTATCCAAAGAAGACACGAAGATCCAAGAAGGAATTGATCTACTTATGAAAAGAGAGCAAGAAGGTATGAAAATTTTCATTTGTTGGACATGTAAAGAGCTTGGTCATTTTTCATCAAGATGTCCTTATGAGAGCAAGATAATCTAGAAAGAGTTCACTTTCTAATAATGAGCCTGAATTGGTTAAGGAAGAGGAAGTAAAAGAAGAGCTAGCTCTAGTAACTATTATTGATGATTGTAATCCAAAGACTGTTAGACAAAATGTAGAAGTTTTCTTTGAGACTAATAATGATGTACAAACTGTTGAGCAACAGAGATCTAAACCAAGAGATAAGATAAGAGCTGAGATAGTAACTCCTATCTTTAATAGAAATATGACAAAGGATCACCCTCCAAAGTAGATAATTGGAAGCACAAACAAAGGCTTGATGACAAGAAATGGAGTTAATAAGGAATTATGTCTAATTTCTCAAGTTGAACCTAAGAATGCAGATCAAGCATGTAAAGATGATCATTGGATTCAAGCAATGAAGGACGAACTAGATTAGACTATGAAGAATGAAACATGGGAATTAGTTCTTGGACCTAAAGACAAGAATGTTATAAGAACCAAATGGGTATTCAAAAACAAGATGAATGAGCAAGGCGAAGTTGTAAGAAATAAGGCTAGACTTGTGTGCAAAGGATATTCACAGCAAGAAGGAATAGACTATGAGGAGACATATGCTTCTGTAGCCAGAATGGAAGTAGTAAGAAAGTTCTTGGCTTATGCAACAAATAAAAAATTCAAAGTATATCAGATGGATGTTAAATCAGCTTTCCTGAATGGAGAACTTGAAGAAGAGGTATACATTGAACAGCCTGAAGGTTTCCCTCTAACAGAAAACAAAGATATGGTATGCAGACTAAAGAAAGCTTTATATGGTCTGAAGCAAACACCTAGAACCTGGTATGCAAGGTTGGACAGTTATTTGACAAAACTTGGATTTGCCGAAGATACGGCAAATAGTAACTTATATTTGAAAGAAATTCAGAATGGTTTGTTGATAATAGTTATATTTGTTGATGACATAATATTTGGAGGTAATGATGAAGCAAATGATAAGTTTACTGAAGAAATGAAAATTGAATTTGAGATGAGCATGATAGGAGAAATGAAGTTTTTTCTAGGTTTGCAAATTGTACAGAACAGTGATGGTATTTTAATTTCACAAGCTAAGTACTTGAAAGATTTGTTAAAGAGATTTGGATTGGAAAGTTGTGAACCCGTTGGTACACCTATGATAATTGGTCACAAGCTATCTAGCAAGGATGAGACACCTCCAATTGAGCAAAAGAAGTACAGATCCACGATTGGAGGTTTGTAGTATCTGACTCATACCAAACCAGATATAGTAAACATTGTTGGGATTGTATCTAGATTTCAAGCTGATCCTAAGGAGTATCATTATGCAGCAGTAAAGAGAATATTTAGATATTTGAAAGGAACATCTGACTATGGAATATGGTATGATATCTCACAGAGTACAGCTGAGGTAAAGTATGTAGCAGTAGCTAATAATTGTAAATAAGTTATGTGGATGAAACAAATGTTGAAGGATATTAGGATTGAGTTTATAGAACCTGTTATCATTTATTGTGATAACACAAGTACAGTATGTCTAAGAATCTTGTGTTGCATTCTATGACTAAGCATATATCTATTATCATGTCTTGAGAGAGAAGGCAGTCGAATAAGAGATTAGGTTGGAAAATGTGAGTATTAAAGATCAAATTGCAGATATCTTTACGAAGCCCTTATCTAAAGATACATTTGAGTACTTGAGAGGTATGCTTGGGGTTATGCCCCTACCTAATTCTGAGTAGATGATGCAAAGATTGCATCAGTTCAATGGTACAAAGCACTATTGTTAGACTGGACTGAATGTTGATGCATCCTGTATGGGGGAGTATTTGTGATGAGCTGAGTCATTGAGGACTCTTGGTATTTGGTCTTGAACAGTGTCTTTGGACACTTGTGCTGGTTGAAGACTTGAAGCAGTAAATTGACATAATGAGACCTTAGTCATTGATGTCAATGGGGGAGAAGAGTGCATGAAAAACATAAGATCTCCCAAGTGTGTATGGGGGAGAAGAGTGCAAAGTGCATGAAAATCTCTACTTTATTAGGGTGATTTAGAAAGATTCATGTAAAGAAGGACGAATGCAACATGAAGAATTCTAATGTATGGTGAGTTGTTTAATGTGAACAATTGTTGCCGATCCTAAGAAGATGCAGAATAGAACAATGTTCCAGAGGATTTCAGATTTGACTGATGAAGAGGATTTAAAAAGATGAGAACAGAAGCAGCAAAGTATTCTTGGAACTTAAATGTTTTTCATCTATGTTGTCATCAATGCCAAAGGAGGAGATTGTTAGCATGAATGTTGATGATACTACATTGGGGGAGTATTCTATGCATTGGAAAGTATGGATATGTTGCATTCATGACTGTGTTTGTCATTGATGACAACGCAGTTAATCTGGGAAGACTGGCAAAGCAACAACCAGAGATCTTAGTTGTACGAACAATGTTTTGATTGTCTGGTGATGCACGTTCATGGACATTTTCGATACTATGACCTGATGTTAATGTTTAATGCGCAATACTTGAGTTGAAGATGTACGAAAGATAAGACTGATTTACAGAAAGCAATACAGAAACAGAGTACCTAAGAAGCGGTTTCTGATGTATTATATCTTCTAGTAGAGATATAATTTGGAGATGCGCGGTCAGCCAGTGACATAAGACAATCTGATGATGACATTAGCGAATACGCAAGCCCTACTGTCACACGTGTGAGAAGTTGCATAGACTGTGAGCCAACAGTGCTATTGTAATTATGAATGAATTAATTATCCTATTATAATTAATTGGGAAAACCTCAATGCCGACTCAAGGAATTATTTTGAAGATACGGTCTAAAGGAAAGATGTCTTCCTTGTTTTGTATTGTGTTGTGATCATTGTATTGAGTGCGAAGTGCAAAAAGGAGCAGAGTGTTTGGTGAATGCAAGTAAGCAATCCAAGGGATTACTAGATGCGAGATTTGTGATCTGGTTACAAGATCAGAAGGAGCAAAAGTCCGATTCACATGACAGAGAAAGAGGAAGGAGCAGTACTATTCATTTCTATTATTTTGAAAGGAATAATACAGAGATCATTTTGATAGTGAGTTCATTGGTCTTGCCCTAAAGTTGTTTGGACAATAGGTCCATCTGTCTTCCACAACTCCTAACAAGGTTGGAATCTTCTAACAGGGATTCAAAGTCTCCTAACAGGGACTGATATGTACTGAATGTTGTTATAGACTCCTAACAGGGTCCATCCTCTACTAAGGAATAAATCATATTGTGGCTACCATCCCCACCAGGGTTTTCCCTCTGATCAAGGGTTTCCCTAGTTAACATATTTGGTGTTATTGCATATGAGTATCTTGTTGTGGTTTCTGATTATATTGCTTATATGGTTAAAGTTTAATAAGGTTGATAATTATGATATTAGTTGGATAATTGGTTCACCCCCCCCCCCCCCCCCCAGTTATATTGGTGGACTATATATTCTAACATCTAATTCCTTTCATAAGGATAAAAGCAAGTCTTAGCAATCTTTTCAGCAGAAGTCCTCTGCTCCAGCTTCAGAAAGCTCCAAGAAAAAGAACATTCAATGCAACTATTGTTGGAAGCACGAATGTTGATGATACTTCCATGGGGGAGTATTGTGGAAACATGATTAGATCATTATCGTTATGATATGTTACATTCATGACTGTGTTTGTCATTGATGTCAATATAGCAGTTTTCTATGGTATCTAACAAAAGAATAGCGAAAAGATCAAGTTGGTACTGATAGATCGTTCAGTAATTTCACTAAGCGAGATTAAAGGGAGATACTACTAAGTGTCTAGTATATGCAACTAACCTTGGAAGCACAAGATATTATGTCTAGAAGAAGTTATGCAAGTTTCGGTGAAGACTGTTCTGCAAAAGAGTTTACAGAGGCATGTTCTGGTAAACTTGTTATATCTCTTAGCAGAGTTGTTATTCTGTGAAGCCGAAGTTAAAGATGTGAAGAAGACATTCTGGAGATGACGTAGCTAAGCTCACTCCTTATAATGTTACATGTACGAAAAGTTATTCAAGTTACAAGGCGGAAGATTAATATTATTGCTAAGTGTAACATGTTCTTAATGAGGTCCTATAATAATTAATTAAGGTGTAATAGCTAACTCAGGGAATTGTTTTATGGATTCGGTATAAAGGAAGGACATTTTCCTTTATCATGAAGTAGTGCGAAGAGAGACGTGATGAGATGTACAAATGATTGCAAAGAGCGGAATATGAAGATAAGCAAAGCAGAGCGAATGTAAAGGATACTTCATTGCCGAGGTTTCATTGTGTGATCCGAAGTTTGATACTTGGATCTGAGGTTCATGACTTGGTCTACAAGCTCAGTCAATGATTGGTCCAGCTGACACGGCAGAGGAAAGAAGTTAAAGTACAGTACATACAATTATTGTGCAAGGAATAGTTGAGAGATTAGTTGGATAGTAAGTTTGGTGATCTTACCCCAAAAGCTGTTTGGACAGCAGGTCAATCTGTCTTCTACAACTCCTAATAGGGTTGAAATCTTCTAACAAGGATTCAAAGTCTCCTAACAGCGACTCATATGTACTAAATGTTGTAATAGACTCGTAACAAGTTCCATCCTCTAACAAGGAATATTTATATCAGTACATCATCTTGTGGGCATCATTCCCACTGGGGTTTTCCCTCTGATCAAGGGTTTCCCTGGTTAACATATCTGGTGTAATTGTCTATGTGCATTTTTGTATGGTTGTTGTTTACTTTGGTTGAATGATTAAGATTATTTAAGGTGGATAAATATTTTAATTATTGGATAATTGATTCAACCCCCCCCCCCTCTCAGTTATCTTGGTGGACCATTGTTTCTAACAACTATTGCCACAAGTATGGTCACATGAAGGTTGAATGTCGAAATTGCTTAGCTGCCCAATATAAACAATCAAGTTTGCAACCCAAAGCAAATAGTGCTAAGCAGACGAAATCTGCCTTTTACGCCTTCATGGCCAAAAGACCTGCAAATCATGTTAAGTCATTTGCCTGGTACATTGATTCGGGTGCCTCTCATCATCTCACCCACCGCAGAGACCAATTCACTGACTACCAACCTTATTCAAGTTCTATTTTTTTTGTGGCAAAGAAGAGTACACAGTTGTCGGCAAAGGCAACATTCAGATTCAATCTGTTAGGAGGAATCTTATTTTCCTCGACGTGTACTATGTTCCAAGGATGGAACTAAATCTACTCTCAATCAGTCAGTTGTTGCAACACTCTCCACAGTTGGATGTCACCTTAATTTCACATCAATGTATCATCACTAATAGGGTGACTCAATCTATTGTTGCAGTGGGTCTTGAGGATCGTGGTCTTTTCTAACTTATTGATTCTAGGAATTCGCAGGACTTAACTATGGTTGCTCAACGGTCTTCTGTCAGCAAACTTTGGCATCAGGAGTATGGACACTTAAATGTGTATTATCTCTCTCAACTTGCTCGAGAAGAGTTTGCCAAAGACTCAGACTCAGCAGCTAAGAGTTTGTGATGCATGTCAGGCTAGGAAGCAACATCGCACACCTTTCACTAGTGGTGATTCATGGCGAGCCTCTCAGGTACTTCAGCTTGTTCATGCCGATATCTGCAGCCCTATGGCCACTCCTTCTATTCTTGGGTCCAGGTATTTTTTGTTGTTTGTTGATGATTTCAATAGAAAATTATGGGTATATTTTCTTTAAAATAAATCAAATGCATTTACTGTATTTCAAAAGTTTAAACCTTTAGTTGAGAGATTTTCCATAAGTGTACCTCCCATAATGGACTATTTAACATGGACCTTGTCGTTTGTTATTTCCTTGCTGCCGATTTAAATGAGGTGGTGGCCAAAGCCATGATGAATGTCATACCCTTGTTCCCAAGTCGAGGCCTAATTGTTGGGATTTTAGATGTCCATGCTGTTCAAATGAAACAGTGAACAAGACTTTGAATCTGTACAAGGATGGGATAGAAAGGAGAACCCCTCAGCTTTTGCCTGATTCATTGGGATGTATGGGGATCTCTTCTCTCCTCCACAAATAGATAGGCTGTATGAATGTGCAGAGGGAATAATGTTTGCAGTGCATGAACAGCTCTAACTCTGTTTTATAAATTAATATAACAGGAGCTGCCCCCTTGGCAGTACTTATCCAAAGAAAAATGCCTTTGGGTGTTGTGTTAGCATTCAGCAGGGAAAAAAAACTAGCCCTGGGAATCAAGCCGGTAATTAGAGGATAATACTAGCAATGAAATTCATCAAAGGGAATTTCTTCTCTCAATGTCTACTGTTATCATGTCATATGAGTATGATAGTATTGTTTTTCAAACAGTCTGAACATAAAATAGTCACTCAAGTTTTTCAGGTCCTTCTATTTGTTAAGGAATGGTTCATCTATAGATGCCTCTTGTCATAAGATAAATCACCTGAAACTCAAAACCTGCATTAGTGAAGGCTTATCTTCTTCCACTTTGTACATTATTACCAATGCACAAAAAGAGGGAGTCAAAAATGAAATATACATGAAAAGTATGTGTTGGGACTAAAAATTGCATGCTTCATTTTTAGTCACATCTCAAGAATTTTGAAAAAATCAAGCCCTTAAATGCTTTTAAATGAGATTGTACTTGGTTGTCGGTCTGGGGCCTAAGAGGTGTTTAATGTTTCTAACACCTTTCATTTAGTGCGTCTATGTGTTCTATGAAACTGAAACATCATCCCGAATCATTCTGTGAAGTCCCATTTTGAGCTAGTGTCAAAATTTGCAATTCTGTCCAAGTGTCAAATAGCGATCAGAGGCCCAGTTTGCATCTGAATATCTTTTACCCAGGACTGTGTCATGACTAGTCACTTTGGGGATGTTTAGTGTCCATAATAGGGAACCTATGTTTCAATTTTCAAGTCATTTCGAATCTGTTTGACTAGGTTTTGCACCCCACAAAGTTGGTCATTTATTTTTTGTGCATTTAACTAGCTGGTTCACAATTCTGGGAAGCCCTGTTCGACCAATCATATCTTTGACCCAGTTGACCCAAATGAAAAAATTCTTTTTGCATAGTGTTCTAGGGGTAAGACACTTCATATGTTCCAATTTTGAGATCATGTCGAATCCATTTGATCAGTTTGCTAACATGATCAAAAACCCAGTTTGCATTGTTTTGTTACGGCTAAGGTATCCAGATTGATCCTTACCCCTGTTCGGCATGTTATAACTTTGATCCTGTGATTGGTAAGCCTAATTGAATTGTACCATTGTGTTGTGTCCTGAAAATCCTTGAAGTATGCCAGTTCTTAAGTCGTGACAAATCCATTTACATACTTTCTTATGTCCGTACATTTGCCAAAAACCACTTTTTGACACATTTTCCAGTTAAAATTTCCAAGTGCCTGTTTTCGGAAATTCGCCAAATGTGCCCTGTGATTCATCATGAGCCCAAAACATGGAATTATATTCTCTTCATGGCAAAGAACTTATATCCTAGTTTTCAAAACCCCAAATGATCAATAACTCAGTTTATAATGCCGAACCCGAGCCCAGTTTATGTTTTTTAACATTGTTTGCCTGCAGGGTAATTGAAGTATGGATGTTCGGCAATTAAAATCTCTTGACTGAGAATTCATCATGGGCAAAAAATTTGTAGTGTGATAGAGTATGCAGGATTGAACACTCATGTCGATTTGCGTGGCCTGGTTACATGATCGAATCAATTTTTAAGGCCACCTGGCGAGTCTCCAGATTCAAATTCACAATTTGCAAAAATTGACTAAAATTGGTCATGGCGAATGTCTTTTTCAGCAAAAGTGTTTTCTTGCCAGTCACAAGTCTCCAGTTTGCAAATTAAAAAAGATATTATGAGAATGAAGTACAATCCTCTTCCTATTTTGCTACATCTGCAACAGAGAGAAATAGGTGGTGATTGAGCTCTCATATGCAAGAGTCCATAGACAAGCCAACTCAAATTGGAAGGAGCATTCAGCAGGAGTCATGTTTTTAAGAGAAACCTCACGCAAGGAAATGAGAGGAGACGTTATGTAAAAAAGGAAGAAATCCTGGGCACTTATCTGGAAAATGCAGTTAAAAGGCAGCAAGGGAAGTAGAAACACATGTCTTGCATGAGATAACAAGTGAAAGCGCAAATTTTTAAGCAGGAGATCCCAACGTCCAAGCTAAGAAAATGCAGTCAAAGGGGCAGGAAAGCCCATACAAAGACACAGAGAAGGCGCTAAAGAAAGGTGCAGCTTAGTATATGATCTCCAGCGTTGGAAGAAAAATGGATGGTTAAATATAAACAGTCATGCTGAAAATGAAGATGGAGCCACGTTTTTAAGGAAACAACAGTTTTGTTGAAGAGATAACGCTTAGAAAGATCGAATCCACTGTTGAAAGGTAAAGACCGGTAGCGACTAAGTAAGGAGTAGCCGGCAAGATGAGAGATAGGAAACGTCTGCAAAAGGGGATCAAGAGAGCCTCTGTATATAAAAAGTAAAACCGCCACCATTGTGAAAGAATAAGAGCCAGGCGTTAAAAGAAAGCTCTAGCAACATAGAAAGAGGGATGGAGCTGGCAAGATAACTCACACAAATAAAAAGAAACATGGATAAAATGCACAGCACAGAGACATTTTATGGAAAGGGGCCTGAACATGTTTTATCCCACATTCATTATGTGGTGCATGCTTTTAGTTTTTAAATGCAACTACACGTGTATAATAAGATGTCTCAAGATAGAAGGCTTTTGTGAAAGCCAAAGCTCGTGCATGGGGCCGTGGTCAGCCGTTGGCAACAACGTAAAGATGTGACGTCAGCATGATGAAGGCCTGATTTTGGACGGATGCACATGCGCGCTGATGTGGCAAGTTGAGAAACGGATGCAAGGAGATGGTGCCACGTGGCAGATCGTGTGATCGTCGTTATCTCGCCAAGAGAAAATGCTCACCAGTTAGCCATAGCGAGATGGCGACGCTAATGTGGCACGTGTGACTTGGCACAGTGAGGTGGCAGAATAGAGGACCAGTTAGAATGTGACACGTGGCATTTGGTCAACAGAAGTTTGACCCAAGAGAAAATGAGGAGAAATTTTAGACTTTTCAAATTTTAATATTTTATTATTGTTTTTTCTCAAATCTCACGTCAGGTTCATTTTAATAAAGTTTGAAACTTTATATAGTTTAAACTATATGAAAGTTTTAAATTTTGCAAAAATATATGTTTCAAACCACTGAGTAGAGGCTTGATCAAACGGCCATATCTGGGGCAAATTTTAACCGAATTGGGCACTCCAATATACCGTTGGAATCGGGAGAAGACGAACTTTCAGATTCTGAAGTCAGTTTTTGCACAGGTATCAGTCATTTTGAGCTACACGAGGTTTTCTATCAGGTACCTAAAGTGCAACCATATTCATACCAGGAAGTTCAAATTTATTTTGTCAAGATAGTGACCTGGATATCAGTAGAAGGCAATGGAAATGCAGTTAGGGTTGAATTTGTTCTGATTTACTCAGTAAAAACTCATTTTCACTGGCTTTTTCATGGGGCAATCAGATATTTTGGCAAGTAAAGGGTTTTCATCATTAGACAAGGATATTTTGCAAGTTTGTTACAGATTAATGATGAAACAAAATCAAATCAGAAGGGATGATGGAAGGAAGAAGTTATTCAGTTACAGAGGATTGAATTTCAAGTGGACACTTGTCATCTTCAGAACAGATCCGAAAATTTTTCTAGGCTATATCATTCTTTCTTCCTATCATTGTTAAGGTTCCAGTTTTTGCACTGAGAAACCATTCTTCAGCATTTCTTCTTGTATTGAACAGCATTTTAAGTTTTATGCAGATAGTTCTTTTCTGTTAGGTGATCTATGAGTTTTTTTCTGTACATTTCATGTATTTGATTTCAAGGAATACAAATAAAGTGTAGCAAAAGTTTGAAGTTCAGTTTGAATCTTGTCTCCTAATTATGGCTCTGTTATTTCTTCTAATTTGTGATCAAAGAGCATGAATTAGGTTGCATTACATTTTGAAATGTATGTGGTTAAAATGTCTTGCTTATGGAACAAAGAACCATGTAATTGCTTGATATTTGTCACAGGGTTTGCAGATTTCATGATAGGATTTTCTAAGTATGAGATTCATTCTGTAGCAGATGTCTATTCACAAGGTGAAAGATAGATCAGGGATCTTAATGTAGAGATACATTTGAGGTTTCCAGGAGATGTATGGTTATGATTCATTTAATTGCCCAATAGATAAGGCACTGGTCAGAGATAGGATCATTAAGTTCTGTTGCTCATACTTGGGTCTTGCTGATATCAACATCTTTAATCAAATGAATTTCCCTTTCATGTTGAAGAGCTATAAACAAAATACCCTCACTCAGCCTATGAATTTCATTGTTTTGCATCTAGCTACTGCAGATATATGTTATTTCATAAGTTATTAGGAGAAATAAGAGTTTCTATCTGCTTTGTTTTAGATTCAGTGTATGCTTTGATAACTGGTACCATATAAGGAATCTATAGGTTCACCCGCCTAAGTTTTACAGAGCCTAAAGTGCAGAAGGAGTATAGCCTTATAGTTGGCCTGGTGTCTGAATGGATGTGTTGATAATGGGAGTTAGCTGCCCCTAGATGCATCTTGTTCTCATCAGGGTAAATGGAAATGGGTAACGTTTTCAAACACCAACAGTATGTAAGACACTGAACCTTTGTAGCATGGATCAATCAAGGTGGTACAAATTTCACTAATTGCAGTTCTCTGACACGTCAATTTGCATTGATAGAATTCAACCTACTCATGCGAGCAGACAGATAATAGAGAATCAGAAAGATCTTCTCAAATATACAAGGCTAAAAAATGACACCTTAGGAGCCCTATCCAAAGATGTGTTACTCAACTTCTTGTGCCTTTTCTCAAATAGAAACCATCTTGTCTCGTGCCACCAACAAACAACACATATAAGTTTATAACAGTCATCAATAATATGTACACTGGCTGCAACGTGAGAAAAGCATGGAAAAGTCACATATCTAACATTTGTGTGCAAAGTGATTGCTGGGACGTGATTAATTGGAATTACTCTTATGAATTCTCTTTCATCATTTATTCCTACATTGGAGTACTCCCCCTATTTATCATTTTGCATTAAGTATCAGGGCTCTTGCATTTGTTATTAGGCAAGCAACATACTTCACTTTTTCTTTTCTAGTGATTCTTCAGTAAGCAGTATGCTTCCCAGATAATATATATGAACTAATACAATTAGTATTCGTTTCACTGCAAAATATAACATTATCCCTCGGAGAACCCCGTTAAATAACATACCTACAGTGAATTCTGTATTAAAAAGAAAATCTAGTACAGAGGATTGTCGTCACAACCTGCTTTAAATATGGAGTTAAAAGAACCAAATTTTATTTTAAACCGCAATAGCAACAGGAATCATAGCTAAGGAAATTATCTTTGAATCAGAACTCTAGCATTCCCTCTAACAAAATTGTCTACAAGAAAAAAGAAAGATAACCATGCAGTCAATTTCCACTTCTGCCATGTAAAATATGTCAAACTGCATAGTTTTCTTCTTACAGAAATTGGCTTAAGTTTTCTAACCTAAATGTACTCAAATAATCTTACTTTTACTGCCGATTATATAAACAGAAAAGCGTGATACTAAAGTTATATGCATTACCAAAATCTAGAACCAAAGCCCACTAGGCACCATATCGTTTGAATATATTAGAACAATTTATTTATTTTTAAATTACAATATTTTGTAGTTATTGCAAGGCTAGAGGAAGGCTTTACCCGAATAATGTCATGCAGGCGTACAATATTTGGATGATCAATCTTCTTCAGAATTTCAATCTCCAGCTCAAGACTCTCTAACACCTTTCTGTTGTGTTTCCCGGTTGCGATTTCCTTTATAGCAACTTCAAGACCAGTGAACTTGTGCTTCGCATGCCAGACGATCGCAAATGAACCCGATCCAATGTGCTCGTTGATTACGTAGTCACCCACCTCCCTCGGAGAAAAATCCCCATTTTTTGTCATCTTCTGAGTGGCGCTAACTTGAATGCTAAATCTAATATTCTTCTCCAAAAGCACTCCTGAGATTGATATTAGCGAATCAAACTATATTTAGGTATGGAATTATGGACTCGGTAGAGGCCCGGGAGTTTCTCAAAGGAGAGGGAATGTTAAGTGGTCAAGCTTTTTGATGGGAAAGGAAACTTCAATCAGAAAATACGGAGGAGAAAAACATCAAAAGGGCGAATTCGTACAATATAAAACTACTCACATAAGACTTTTTCAAAACAAATGCATCGCAGAGTTCTATATGTTCCTCGTTACCAGCAAGTCCTCGTTTTTAAAATCCCTTCTCACACTGCTGCCTCTTAATTTAAGAGGGTAACTGCCATACAAAGATTAAATAAAAAACGCCACTTTTGTGAAACAAATGCCCTTTTTAACCGTCGGATGGGCATATCCGACAATGGTAAAACAAAACTTACAAATGACTCAAAAGAGAGACAAACAAAAAAATTGCGCACCCATAACACGAATTTGATCTGGGAAACTACGTATATGAACAAAAATTGATAATAATATGGATCCTTAACCCAAATCCAGAACGATTACGCCCACCACAGTGAAATAAAAATAAGTTATTAATGCACCCAATTGAAGCCCTCAATTCCAGAAAGCTCTCCACGAAAGATGCAAGAAGAGTCTAAGAGAGCACTGGTTCAAAAGAAACAGACTTCTCCACCATGGGAGGAAAAAAAAGATGGATTAAGAGAAAAAAAATGAGATCACGTAAGCCAAATTACAATTCAAAAATTAATTAATAAAAACTCACCCAAATTTTTGGAAAAATCTTCAAGAAGAGAGCAGAAAACGGTTGAAGAATAGAATTGAAATTTCAAAAACTCTTTAGGGGATTCAGAAGCGCTTAGATTGGCATATGAGATGGCGATAAATCCTGTGCGCGGAAATACCCGTTGAAGCCTGGATTCTGTCTAGTTGCAATAATAGAGAAAAAAGCAAAAACTAATGATTATATATATTAAAGAAGATAAGAATATACCTAATGTGTATGTGTCCAGTTTATAGAAATTGCATCACTCAAGAAAAGGGATTTCTTTGTCCACATTCCCTCGAACGCACTCTAGATCTCGTTTAAGATTTTTTTCAAAATAATTGGAAAAAGGAAAGACATATAATTGATCTCCTCCTATTCAGTACTAAATCCATTTAACAAAGGTTTCCATGATCTCGTTAGGAGCAGACATGACCTTTAATGATTATATCATTGCGGGGGTACATTTGACTTGAATATTGTTTTTCATTAATTTAATCAAACGAAAACTGGGACCCAATCCATGTAGCTTAAAAGTTATTATCAATATTTAGAATGTTTTTATGGGTACAGATGGAAAGTGCATTTGTCATTTCCTTTCCTTGTCCTTTATGCTAGTGGGAAGAGTTTGTTTTTGTTTTGCTTTGGAATTGAAGTTTTTTTCGAAGCGACTAAGGTGAGGCTGGGGTCCCATTGAACCCAGCTTCCTTAAAAATAGAGCTTAAAGTCTATATTATGGGTGAACGGGTCAAGATGGTCTATTCTAACTTCCATATCTAAATTTAAAAAATTAGATAATTTACATTGAGAAATATCTTTTTTAAAATATTAATGAATTTTAAGAAAGTTGTGTATGGAAATTCTTTTTATAAATTAGTAAATGTTTATGATTGTTTTAGTGTAGTTTAGTTTATGTTACATACAGGGTTATAAAAATCTTTTAAATAAAGTATCCATAACAAATAATAATCTATTTGAGGGGTGTTTTAGGATTTGCTACCATTATCAGATATGTTTTTCGAACCATTTTAAAAATCATAGTACTATTTTAATTTCAGTTTTTCTTCTACATTCTTTAGAGAGCGCGTGAAAGGAAGTTATGGAAGTAAAAAATCGAGCTAAGAATCGACAATTCTCCAACATGGCCTAATTCTTTGGCTCTACCACTTTCATCTCGCTTTCTACCCCTCAAGGCCTATTATTGTCAAAGAAGATCTTGCTTCCTCAACACCTCCATCAACCAAATCATTGACTCTAACTCTATCGAGAAGAAATGTATCAAAAACCCTTCCCTTAAAACCTTCCAAGATCCTCTAGACACCCCTCCTACTACTATGTTTATGGAGAAGCAGTTGAAGGAAACTAAAATGACCAACCCCCCACCCCCACTAAGTTGAAAGCCAATGCCTCCAAGAAAGCTAAATTTAACATCCACTAGATTGATTCTAATATTGAGGTGATCGAAGAAACCAACAATCATTGTCAATCTACCAAGCTGACAATCAAACTAGCTAAGAATGTTGAAAACCTAAAAGAGTTGGACTCGAAAGGAGGGGAAAGTGAAATGATGACAAAGACAAGAATTTGGGTGAGAATGAGGGTTGTTTGCCTATTGCTAGCAACTCCTCCCATGTCTCAAAGAGTCTTAAAACTAAATCTCTCAATATTTCCCAAAATGTGGTTGCGACAGATATGACCATATCATCCACTATGAATAAGTCCCCCATTGTTGTAAAATGTGATAAAGACAAGATTGTTTGGGAGAGATAGAGAGAATAAAATAGGATTGATGATACGAACACAAAGTTCCAAGATGTCTTTTGTTTATCCCTTAAGGTGGTGAACAACTTAGCTACCACCATGTGTGTGCTCCAGAAGGATGTGTTTAGTGTGAATAATAGTGAAGATAGGAATTACAAGGAAAGTTTTATGTTTCGTATATGATTAGGAAAAGACAATGATGACAAAGATATGCAGTATTTTCTAGTAATAGCTAATGATGATAGTAATAGGAAAGGTGGGGATATGGTTCTTTTTTATCTTTTGCACTATTATCGATAATGGCCCTAGTAGCCTTGTAGTAATGTATAACTCTAGTCATTTATGTTGGTGTGACTCGGTGTGGATCGCTTTAAAAACTTTAAATAGTATTTTAATTACTAGTGGC